>JAIUZE010024085.1:0-19154 GCA_022085475.1 Heliosperma pusillum | reverse complement strand
GACAAATGACGATTATAATATATCACATTATATTGGAAGCTAAGATAAACGAAACAAAAGTGTCCAGATACACTCTGTTTTTGGTCAATAGGTGGTTATTTTGAGGAGAAAAAATCTCCCCACAAAAAACCTAATTGTGCCGTGAGAAAGAGTGGAGAAGGGAGAAAAATTCAGATTTTTCATCTAACCCTAATTCATTCTCTCTTAGGCCTCCATCATTTACATCTCACAAAAAGAAAAGAAAGGGTATTCTTTTCCCTCTTTTTCTAGCAAAACCTAAGGCATATCTTGATCAATCTTGGGTGCAACGATTAGGAGATATCATAATTTTGATATTTGTTCTTAGGCCATTAAAGCAAGGACTAAAGGTTATTTCTAATCTCTCGTTTATTATGCATTTTCGTTTATGACCATTAATCATATAATCATAATTTCATTATAATCCTGAATGATTTAAAGGGAAGTATTCGGATATTTTCCCACAATAAGTCTTTGTGGGACAAATATCAAAAATCAAAATGGACCATATAAGTGTTAGTAATATTGGTATATTTCGTCATTAATTTACTGATTATAACGAAACTATAGTATATGAATTACGAGTCATAAATGAATTGCATAATATAAAATTATAGGAATTTAGAATTAACCTTTGGTCCTAGCAAATTTGGCCTATGAACAATATCGAAATCGATATTCTCCTAATTGTTGCACACAAGATGCTCCGAGATATGCCTTGCTTGTGCTAGAATTTTTAGAGAAAAGTTACTGCTAATTTTTCTTTTGTGTGATGATGAATGATAGAGAGAATTCAAGAGAAAAATCTGAATTTTTCTTGTGTTGCTATCCCTCTATTTCGGCCGTGACAAGTAGTAGTAGTAGTAGGAGGAGTCTCTCCTCTTTTTACTCCTCTTGTTATTAGGGTTTTGAACTAGTTACCATAAGAGAAATAATATGAGATCTTTTCTCATATTTTTATCTCTTAATAACCGAAAAAATAAGAGAAGAAAAAGACTATACTTAACATATTATGTTTAATTACGAATTAACATTTTAATTCGTTTAAGCTTATATTATATACATTGATTAAATATAACGGTTTATATTCAATTATGAATTACATTTAATTCGTCTCAGCTAATATTATTTAATCGTTACTAAATAATCGTATCATCATTACATTGACTAACCTTTTAGTCATATACATCGACTAACCTTTTAGTCATATAATAAGGCATCAATATGATTAAATTATTCATATAATCACATCTCTCAGACACATCCTTTAGGTGTGACTTTTAGGGACCAGTTGATCACCGCCATTAAAATGACAATAACGTCAAACTCCTAGCAAGCCAACCGTTATCGATAAACGTTAATCAACTGATAAGAATACTAAGTATTCCCTGTGAATCTGTAAGAGATTTATTCATGTTATCACACTAACTGTGGAGGACACTAGCTCCAACAATCTCTCACATGTCCTTACAAGTGTATGTGGATAACCCGATTCTCATATCCATAAATTTCTCCCACTCAATGTAAAACAATTTGCAAAGTCCGTATTTACAAAGGTCGCATTTTACAAGCGATCTGTATCAAGAGTGATTTTCGCGACTAGAGAGTAACTTAACCGATAAACGAATCATTATTCGAGCATGTCATGCATTTCAGTTACAACTCTTCGAGTGGCCCTGAGAAATAACAAAACCTGATAAAGGTTGGATATTTTCCTCAACTCGAATCCTGCAGATACAAGCACAGTATAAAATGACCCAGTAAAAATCTACTTAGCCTCCTGTTACGGTCGACCATGAGAAAGAAACCAAAGTCACCCAAAAACTGCCTTAATCTCAAGAGACAGTCGATTGTCAAAAGAATCGACTCTTAGGAACACTATGGACGTCCTATCCACGACCTGGCACCGAATGTTCTGAAACATTTAGGACTCCATAACGTTGTCACGATGTCCTACGAGGTATCTTTATAACTCGTATCTGTGATCGATAAGTCAACCGTTTGACTTATGGCTCGTTGAACCCACCATCAATCAACTTTACAGTATAATTGCCAGAGTTATCAGCTCATGTAGGCGATTACGGACCAAAACAATTATAATGTAATTCAGTTCACTTTGTGGCGTTCAATGTTGTCGTACAATCCACATTAAAAACAAAATATGAAACAATACGATGATGTTATAAATAGTGCATGAAAAAGATACATTTATCTAATCCACATAAAACAGCTACTACAACTCAGGAACACGTTTAATTCCCATGGAAATGACGTGCCCTTCATGCTTATCATATTTTAACGGTTTAGTGAGAGGGTCCGCGATGTTGTCATCCGAAGCAATCTTGTCAATCACTATCTCCTTTTGCTCCACGTAATCTCGGATCATGTGAGCCTTCCGAAGTACATGTCTAGACTTGTTGCTGGACTTAGGCTCCTTAGCCTGGAAGATGGCACCTCTATTATCACCATAGATGGTGATAGGGTCATTCGAACTAGGAACTACGGTTAGTCCTTGTAAGAACTGACGCATCCATATAGCTTCCTTTGCAGCTTCTGAAGCGGCATAGTACTCGGACTCAGTTGTAGAATCTGCTATAACACTCTGTTTGGAGCTTTTCCAACTGAACGCAGCGCCATTAAGAGTAAAGACGAATCCAGACTGAGATTTCGAGTCATCTCGATATGTTTGGAAGCTAGCATCTGCGTAACCGATTGCGCATAGCTCAGTGTCTCCTCCATAAGTCAATACCCAATCCTTAGTCCTTCGTAAGTACTTAAGGATGTTTTTGACAGCCATCCAGTGTGTTTCACCTGGATTGCCTTGGTACCGACTCGTCATACTCAATGCATATGCCACGTCCAGACGTGTGCATATCATGGCATACATGATCGATCCTATAGCTGATGCATAAGGAACACGACTCATGCGCTCGACCTCTTCCGATGTCTTGGGTGCCTGAGTTTTACTCAAATGCATCCCATAAATCATTGGAAGGTACCCCTTCTTGGAGTTGGTCATGCTGAACCTTTCAAGAATCTTATCTATATAAGACTCCTGACTGAGTGATAACATCCGTCGTGATATATCTCTATAGATACGGATCCCCAATATGCGTTGTGCCTCACCCAGATCTTTCATCTGGAAATGGTTCTTTAACCATACTTTTACCGAAGATAAGAGAGGGATGATGTCATTCCCAATCAAGAGTATGTCATCAACATACAATATTAAGAAGACAATCTTACTCCCACTCGACTTGACATAAAAGCATGGTTCCTCGACCGATCAAGTGAAACCATTCTCTTTTATCACCTGGTCGAAACGATGATTCCAACTCCGAGAAGCTTGCTTAAGTCCATAAATGGAACGCTTAAGCTTGCAAACTTTCTTAGGATTTTTAGAATCAATGAAACCTTCGGATTGTACCATGTACAATTCCTCCTCCAAATAACCGTTTAAGAAGGCGGTTTTCACATCCATCTGCCAAATTTCATAGTCATGAAAAGCGGCAATCGCTAAGATTATCCGAATGGAACGCATCATAACTACGGGTGCAAAAATTTCATGATAATGCAATCCTTGCACTTGAGTGAAACCTTTTGCCACTAGTCGTGCCTTGTAGGTGTCTGGTTGTCCTTCTACGGAATGCTTTATCTTATAAAGCCATTTGCACTGAAGAGGCCGTACCTTATCAGGCTAATCAACAAGATCCCATACGTCATTCTCATACATGGAGTCGATCTCGGATTGCATGGCTTCAAGCCATAGCTTAGAGTCGGTACAGGTCATGGCACCTTTATAGGTAGCGGGTTCGTTACTCTCTAGGAGTAAAATATCATCTCTCTCATTCTCCTCGACCATACCAATGTATATGTCTGGAGGAATGGAGACTCTACCCGACCTCCTAGGTTCCATAGGGATGTTAACCGTAGCAGAAGTTGAAGGAACCTCTTCGTCCATTGGTTGCTCGGTTGTTGGTTCTTGAATCTCTGACAGATCGAAGGTTCTATTACTTGACTTATTCTCGAGAAACTCTTTTTCTAAGAACTTTGCACTAGCCGCAACAAAAACTCGTTGTTCGGTAGGCAAATAGAAGTAATGACCAAACATTCCTTTTGGATAAACAATAAAGTATGTCTTGACCGATCGCGGGCTGAGCTTATCCTTGTGTCTCCACTTGAAATAAGCCTCGCGGCCCCAAATGCAAATAAAGGACAAGTTAGGGACCGTTCCCTTCCATAACTCATATGGAGTCTTGTCTACAGCTTTAGACGGACTTCGGTTAAGTATAAGAGCAGCTGACAAAAGAGCATAACCCCATAATGAATCAGGTACTACCGTGTGACTCATCATGGATCGAACCATATCAAGTAATGTTCGATTTCTGCGTTCGGACACACCATTTAATTGAGGTGTTCCAGGTGGAGTTAACTATAATACTACACCACAGTTTTTAAGGTGTTGATCAAACTCATTTGAAAGATATTCGCCACCATGATCTGAACGAAGTGCTTTAATCTTTCTTCCCAGTTGGTTTTCAACCTTATTCTGGTATATCTTGAACTTTTCAAAGGACTCACTTTTATGCTTCATTAAGTAGACATATCCGTATCTACTCAAATCGTCCGTGAAAGTGATAAAATATCTATAGCCGTCTCTTGCGTTTATTGACATAGGTCCACATACATCAGTATGTATGAGTCCTAATAGGTCACTAGCGCGCATTCCAACACCTTTGAAGGAAATTCGAGTCATTTTACCGATAAGACATGATTCACACGTGCCAAATGATTCGTAATCAAATGGGGAGATAGTCCCATTGTCAATGAGCTTCTTTACACGTTTCTCATTTATGTGTCCCATACGGCAGTGCCATAGATAAGTTTGATCTTTGTCACCAACCTTTAATTTCTTATTATTCACATGCAATATGTCTGTGGTTTGATCTAAGATATAAATTCCATTCATGGAAACTGCTTTGCCATAAATCATTTCATTAAAAGAGAAAATACAGCTATTGTCTTTTATTGAAAATGAAAAACCGTCTTTATCTAGTACGAAAACAGAAATAATGTTCTTAGATAAACTGGGTACATAGCAACAGTTATATAAATATAACTCAAAACCACTCGGGAGTTGGATTACATATGTTCCCACTGAAACTGCAGCAACTCTTGCTCCATTCCCCACTCGCAGGTCCACATCACCCTTTGCGAGAGGTGTGATGTTTCTTAGGCCCTGCAAATGATTACACAGATGAGAACCACAACCTGTATCAAGTACCCAAGTTCCGAAACTTGCATTGTTAATCTCAATCATATGAATAAAAGATGACATACCAACAGGAGTGACGCGGCCTGCTTTTATGTCCTCACGGTACACGGGAGAGTTCCTCCTCCAATGCCCAGTCTTGTGGCTATGGTTGCACTCCATGTTACTGTCCTTGCTCTTTGCCTTGCCTTGTGAACCACTAGTCTCACCAGGCCCACTCTTGCCGTTTCCTGACTTTTTAAACTTTGGCTTTCCTACAGCTAGGTCGCCACGAGCCTTGCCCTTACCTTTGCCCTTGTTGGAAATCATGAGAACGTCTTGCTTCATGCTACCACTCAATTTCATATCATTTTCGGTCTGTACGAGAAGTGAGTGTAGCTGATGAAGACTTTTCTACATATCTTTCATATAGTAATTTGCCCTGAAAAGGGCAAAACCATCATGAAGTGAATGAAGCACACGGTCAATGACTATGCTCTCACTAATTTTGCAATCAAGTGCCTCCAGTTTCTCGAAATTCTTAATCATATCAAGAATGTGTGGGCTAACCGGTTGCCCTTCTGGAGTTTCGCCTCAAAGAAGCGACAGGTATGCTGTAACACACGCAATTGTACCCTACTTTTATAGTAAAAATATTATACGGATCATTTTCAGCGAAATTTAGTTTTAGTCGTAAATTAAATTTTCCGTGTCTAATTTAGAATTTCCGAGTTCGTATTTGGACTTTACGCGAAATTCTGAGTAAGTTACGTCTTAAGACGTTTATGGGCTTTTCTCATGATTTTTCCACTTACTCCTTCATATACTCCCTCATAACCCTAACTCCCTCATTCAATCTTCTTCTTCCTCACCAAGAAACCCAAAATCCCTAGCCTCCATATTTGATCGATCTTAGAATCGTCACTACTCATTCATTTCTCGCTCAAATTCACCTAAATTTGTCTTATTCCTTCCCTCTCATCGTCCTCTATCTGTATTGATAATAAAATTACCGTCTTTCTCGCTTTTCAATTTATCCTCTTTCTCAAACGTGAATTATATTCATCTTTTATTATCTAATTGTGGGTGGTGACCTCCAAGACCCCGACAAAGACTACTTCTTGATAGAAGAGGACATCGACGCGGATTGAAGACGCAAAAAGGTAACGGTAAAAGGTTACTCGATATCATTTACGTGTTTTATGTGTTTTCTATGTTAGTAATCGTTTTTAGAATAGGATTAGTAATAATAAGAATTGTGTTGTTGATGATGGTTGTTGTTAGTTGATAAGTGATATGAGAATTGATGGTTTGTAATGATAAAGGATGATTTTTGTATGTTGATAACAAGTTGGAGTTTGATCGCGTGCCTGAGTCCAGCGAAGGACGCTGGCAGCGTCGTGGGACGCTGGCAGCGTTCCCTTGCGCTGGCAGCGTTTCTTGCTGCCAGTTTTTCCCAATATCGAACCTTTGAGTTTTTTTCCCGCCTTGACTTTCCTTGACCCTTTGGACTTAGTCTTCTTGCATTGATGATTTGATTGTAGGCCACTCCATATGACGGGTTTGGGTCTCGACTCTCGGGTCTCGGGTTTGACCTTGACTTTTGTTGACTTTCGGGTTTGACTTTGAATATTAATGTTTCGAATATATGATAATCCCTTTGCTTGTATCTCATGTTTTGTGACGATTTTTGGTATGTCCACTTTGAGTCGGTTTTACAAATGTTACGGTTTGAGCACTAATTTCCTATGTGCTTTGTACTCTCATTCCCTTTGCTACCTCCACGTTCGTAAGGCTGGAATGTCAGAACGGGGAGTGTATCCTTACTGCTTGATTGCATCTGTTAGTGGGCATATGACGGCGTTGTTGGGAGGCGAACGCTTTGCGTTGATCGACCCGGCTGTCAAATGTTGTATACTTGCGAGGTGGTGACATTTGCATGTAGCGTACCGCTTGTTATGATGCTTCTGCTCTTTTCCACCTCTTTTGTGAATGTCGACCGAATTTGGGGTACTCGGCGTCTATGATTGACCGAGTCTTGGATGCGAAATGTTTATCGCATGTCGAACCGGAAAATGTTATTTCAGGAGTCTGGCCAGATTTAGACTAGGACCGTATTATTATCGTCGTTCTACCAGGAGGAAATTAGTCTACATATACGAAATGTTAATCGTGTATGCGTTCATGGAAATGTTTATCCCGTGGATGCGATTTTAATCATACTTGCCATGTACACGGTGCTAGTGCGTTTCATTTACCGTGAGAGATGTCGTCAACGTATTGTACGTTTGAATGGATGGTTATATGATTGATTATTCATGATCTTTGGATGATTTGGCATGGTTTGTTTGTCGAGTCTCAATATTATCAAACTTATGCCACAAACGGTGAGATGCAAGCCCTAATGAGAGTGTATGGTTGCCTAAGAGTGTCATCCCCGAGTCTTTCTATAATATGATGGTTACGACTTTGTCCTTCGTGTATTGATATTCTTATATATTGAATTGCCTATTTATCCTTCTCGTATTTCACATGTATATCTATATATGCATGCTTCTACTTTTGTATTTCCGTTTATGTACGTTTAATGTGATATGGGTGGGAGAACCCGGAGTTACTCTCCACTGACTGTGGCGTTCATGTTTTTCATGGATGAACAGGTTGCTTGATTGGATGGCTTTTTGCTTGTGGTATTTTGGGTTCGGGTGTGAGCTAGTGGGCGTTGGCCTGGATGTATCATCTCTAGTCGTTTTTTAGCTAGTTTGCTATTAACTTTGATATTGGATAACATTTTGAGAGACTACGTCTCTTTGTAGTATATTTTATATTTCGGTTTGTAATTATTGAAATTCCTCGTACCTTTCTAATTGCATGTGAAAAGTTTTAAAAACACCTTATTTTCCGCTATATTAATCACATGTTTGTATGTTTTATTTCCGCATTCGTGAGGGTTGTCACATATGCTCATAAGTAACGATCCTCGTCGCTTTTTAGAATTCGTTAGTGAGCTTGGTGAAAATCTTGTTTGCACCTTGGGCAATGAAGCGTCTTTGCAAATTGCTTTCCATTGCAAAAATGAGTACGTTCTTTATCGCACCCGCTTCAATAACAAAGTCACTATATTCAAGTGTCTCGTTAGCGCTCGCATTGGGGCCTGGGTTTGGCGGTATTAGCTCAGTCAAGTACTTGAGCTTACCGTCAGCAATGGCAACATTCCGTAATGCCGCCTCCCAGTCCGCAAAGTTGGACCCGTCATTATTTAGTCACGTGGACTGATTCATGTGTTCCATAAAAGTTTTAAGCCAGAATTCGCGCGCGAGCGTGGCACTTGGCATAGGGAAGCAGATAATTGGTGGGCGATTACTAGGGCCACCGCTACTCTTGAAGACGACTTCAATTGGGCTTGTTTCAAAGCTCTAGTTGAAGGTCGATTTTATCCCGACGAGCTAAAGCAACAAAGGCTCAAGGATTTTATTGCTTCAAGCAAGGTAACTTGTCGGCACAAGACTTCACTACGGAGTTCAACAAGCTTGCTCATTTTGCTCCGAGGCATATCAAAGATGACGAGGATCGAGCTTTCTACTACCGCAACAAGCTTAATGCTTTATTCAAAGTAAAGTGAGGAGGAATACTACTTCCTTTGGGGATTTATATGATGATGCTTTATGGGCCGAGAACTCAATGAAGGCCATCAAGGATGAAGCTATGATGAATAATCCCTCTCCTTTTTTCTCTCCTAGGCCAAATGTCTATGGGAAGAGACCGTTTACTCCGTCTTCCTCCAACTCTTATGCCAGCAAGAGGAGATTCAATCCTCCCCCAAATGCAAATGCAAGAGCTCCCGCTCCTTTCATTCCCCGAGCTACTTCTAATGTCGCTTATAGGCCATATGCTCCTCCTCAAGCTCAAGGTCGCTTGTGCAACCGTTGTAGACAACCATATAACCCCGGTGTGGCATGTTTCAACCGACCTTATATTTGCTTGTTTTGCGAAAAGGGTGGTCACCGCTATGATGATTGCCCCGATAGAAAGTTTCCCCCTCCAATTGCCAAACCTAAGGGTTCTATCTTCGTTCTGAGCCGATCCGAAGCCGATGCTCATCCGGAGATAATTACGGGTATGTTCTCAATCTTAGAGCAACCGTGTCTTATTCTATTTGATACCGGTGCTTCTATGTCCTTTGTGTCTTCGACTTATGCTAATAAATTATTTATTGAGCCTACTTCTAGTGAGGATACTCCTATATTCTTACCATCCGGAGAAATTATCTCTTGTTCTACTCTTTATCCTAATGTTCCAATATCTATTGCGGGTTCTATCTTTCCCGCTAATCTCCTTAAGTTTCCTTTAGGAGAGTTCGATATAATTCTAGGTATTGATTGGTTAGCATTTTACCATGCTAGATTTGAATGTCGAGATCAAAAGATTTATTTAAAGAGTCCTTTAGGAGTTAGAATAACCTATAAGGGATCTCATCCCCGAAAAGGTGTGTCTTTGATTTCCGCAATGAAATTGGTGAGTATGGTAAGAAAGGGTCACCAAGCATACTTGTGTATTGTGATTTCTTGTACTACCTCTTTGCCAAATATTGAAGATGTGCTTATAGTTCGTGAATTCGTTGATGTATTCCCTGAAGACTTGCCCGGGATTCCTCCGGAGCGTGATGTTGAGTTTTCTATTCATCTTGTACTTGGTTCCGGACCTATAGTCAAAGCTCCTTACCGTATGGCTCCGACCGAATTGAAAGAGTTAAGGAAGCAACTTGATGATATGATTGAGAAGGGTTTCATTCGACCAAGTGCCTCGGCTTGGGGTGCTCCCGTTCTCTTTGTGAAGAAGAAAGATGGTTCTATGAGTCTTTGTATTGATTACCGTGAGTTGAACCGAATTACAATCAAGAATAGGTATCCTTTGCCGAGAATTGAAGATTTGTTTGATAAACTAAATGGTGCTTCTACTTTTTCCAAGATCGATTTAAGATCCGGTTATCACCAAATTCCCGTTCGTGATGCCGATATTCCAAAGACCGCTTTCAGTACAAGGTATGGTCATTATGAGTTCAAAGTGATGCCATTTGGATTGACAAATGCTCCCGCTATTTTCATGGATCAAATGAACCGCACTTTTAGTGAGTACCTTGATAAGTGTGTGGTGGTGTTCATTGACGATATCCTTATTTTCTCCAAGACCGAAGAAGAGCATGCTATTCATCTAAGGACTATTTTGAGTTTTCTTCGTCGTCAAAAGTGGTTTGCTAAATTCTTCAAGTGTGAATTTTGGTTACCTAAGGTGTCCTTTCTTGGGCATGTGATCTGTAAAGAAGGTGTAATGGTGGATCCTTCGAAGATTGAAGCTGTTGTTGATTGGAAGAGTCCGACCGATGTAAGAGAAGTTCGAAGTTTTCTTGGTGTAGATGGTTATTACCGTAGATTTTTCAAAGATTTCTCCAAGCTTGCTAGACCAATGACCCAGTTGTTGAAGAAGGAAACCAAGTTCCAATGGAATGAAGCTTGTGAAGCCGCTTTTCAAGAGTTAAAGAAAAGGTTGACTACTGCTCCGGTGTTGACTTTACCTGAAGATAATGTAGATTTTGATGTCTATTGTGATGCTTCCAAGTTGAGTTTGGGTTGTGTACTTACGCAAAGTAGGAAAGTGGTGGCTTATGCTTCGAGACAGTTGAGAGTTCATGAAGTGAACTATCATACTCATGATTTAGAATTGGCCGCTGTTGTTCATGCTTTGAAAGTGTGGAGACACTACCTTATTGGTGTTCATTGTCGTATATTCACCGATCACAAAAGTTTGAAGTACATATTTACTCAAAAGGAGTTGAATATGAGACAAAGAAGATGGTTGGAATTGGTGAATGATTATGATTTTGAGTTGTTATACCATGAAGGGAAGGCAAATGTTGTTGCTGATACTCTTAGTAGGAAATCTTCTCATTCCTTGAATGCTATGTCGGTATTGCCCGTTGATCTTTGTATTGAGTTTCGAAAGTTGAAGTTGGAATTCGTGGAACGTGGATTTGATTATATTGGTGCTATGACTGCCGAACCTATTTTCCTCCGTGAGATCCGCGAAAGCCAAGTTGATGATCCTACCTACAAGTCTATTCAAGCCAAACTCCTTGAAGGTAAAGCTAAAGATTTCAAGTTTGATGATAAAGGTGTTCTTTGATTCCATGGCCGTTTGTTTGTGCCTAATGCTCTTGATTTGAGAAAGGGAGTTCTTTTTTAAGCTCACCTTTCCCCTTATTCTATTCACCCTGGAGGGGATAAGATGTATAAAGATTTGAAGTTGCAATTTTGGTGGCCGAATTTGAAGGGCAATGTTGTGTCTTATGTTGGAAGATGTCTTACTTGCCAACAAGTGAAAATCGAACACAAGAGGCTCGGTGGATTGCTACAACCTTTGGATATTCCACTATGGAAGTGGGAATCTATTTCCATGGATTTGGTTATGGCTTTGCCCAGGACCGTTGGAAGTAAAGACGCCGTTTGGGTTGTTGTTGATTGTTTGACCAAGTGTGCTAGATTCATCCCGATCAAAGAGACTTGGAGTTTAGATCGACTATCGAAAGCCTATGTTGATGAGATTGTTAGATACCTTGGTGTTCCCAAGGAGATCATATCCGACCGAGATCTGAGGTTTTGTTCGAGATTTTGGAAGGCTTTACAAGAAGCCATGGGTAGTAAATTGTTTATGAGTACCGCATTTCATGCCGCTACCGATGGTCAGACCGAGAGGACTATTCAGCCATGTCTTTCAAAAGGAAATGCCCGAGCTTGAACCGAATTTGTCCTTTGAAGAGAAGCCAATCCGCATCCTAGATCGCAAGGATAAGAAATTAAGAAGTAAAGTGGTGCCTTTAGTGAAAATCTTGTGGAGATGTGCTAATGTTGAAGAAGAGAAGTGGGAAACGGAAGCTTCTATGCGTATTAAATATCCAAGCTTATTCGATTAAGGTATCTTTCTTTCGCTCAAGTTTCGAGGGCGAAACTTTTTAAAAGGTGGGGTGATTGTAACACCCGCAAATGTACCCTATTTTTATAGTAAAAATATTTTACGGATACTTTTCAGCGAAATTTAGTTTTAGTCGTAAATTAAATTTTCCGTGTCTAATTTAGAATTTCCGAGTTCGTATTTGGAATTTACTCGAAATTCCGAGTAAGTTACGTCTTAAGACGTTTATGGGCTTTTCTCATGATTTTTCCACTTACTCCTTCATATACTCCCTCATAACCCTAACTCCCTCATTCAATCTTCTTCTTCCTCACCAAGAAACCCCAAATACCTAGCCTCCATATTTTATCGATCTTAGAATCGTCACTACTCATTCATTTCTCGCTCAAATTCACCTAAATTCGTCTTATTCCTTCCCTCTCATCGTCTTCTATCCGTATTGGTAATAAAATTACCGTCTTTCTCGCTTTTCAATTTATCCGTCTTTCTCAAAGGTGAATGATATTCATCTTTTATTATCTAATTGTAGGTGGTGACCTCCAAGACCCCGACAAAGACTACTTCTTGATAGAAGAGGACATCGACGCGGATTGAGGACGCAAAAAGGTAACGGTGAAGGGTTACTCGATATCATTTACGTGTTTTATGTGTTTTCTATGTTAGTAATCATTTTTAGAATAGGATTAGTAATCATAAGAGTTGTGTTGTTGATGATGGTTGTTGTTAGTTGATAAGTGATATGAGAATTGATGGTTTGTAATGATAAAGGATGATTTTTTTATGTTGATAACAAGTTGGAGTTTGATCGCGTGCCTGAGTCCAGCGAAGGACGATGGCAGCAACCGTGGACGCTGGCAGCGTTCCCTGCTGCCAGTTTTTCCCAAAATCGAACCTTTGAATTTTATTCCCGCCTTGACTTTCCTTGACCCTTTGGACTTAGTCTTCTTGCATTGATGATTTGTTTGTAGGCTACTCCAATTGATGGGTTTGGGTCCCGACTCTCGGGACTCGGGTTTGACCTTGACTTTTGTTGACTTTCGGGTTTGAATTTGAATATTAATGTTTCGAATATATGATAATCCCTTTGCTTGTATCGCATGTTTTGTGACGTTTTTTGGTATGTCCCTCTTTGAGTCTGTTTTACAAATGTTACGGTTTGAGCACTAATTTCCTATGTCCTTTGTACTCTCATTCCCTTGGCTACCTCCACGTTCGTAAGGCTGGAATGTCGGAACGGGGAGTGTATCCTTATTGCTTGATTGCATGTACTAGTGGGCATATGACGACGTTGTTGGGAGGCGAACGCTTTGCGTTGATCGACCCGGCCGTCAAATGTTGTATACTTGCGAGGTGGTGTATCCTTATTGCTTGATTGCTTGTGATCTTTTCCGCCTCTTTCGTGAATGTCGACCGAATTTGGGGTACTCGGCGTCTATGATTGACCGAGTCTTGGATGCGAAATGTTTATCGCATGTCGAACCGGAAAATGTGATTTCGGGAGTCTGGCCAGATTTAGAGCAGGACCGTATTATTTTCGTCGTTCTACCAGGAGGAAATTAGTCTACATATACGAAATGTTAATCGTGTATGCGTTCAGGGAAATGTTTATCCCGTGGATGCGATTTTAATCATACTTGCCATGTACATGGTGCTAGTGTGTTTCATTTACCGTAAGAGATGTCGTCAACGTATTGTACGTTTGAATGGATGGTTATATGATTGATTATTCATGATCTTTGGATGACTTGGCATGGTTTGTTTGTCGAGTCTCAATCTTATCATACTTATGCCGCTAACGGTGAGATCCAAGCACTAGTGAGACTGTATGGTTGCCTAAGAGTGTCATTTCCGAGTCTTTCTATAATATGATGGTTACGACTTTGTACTTCGTGTATTGATATTCTTATATATTGAATTGCGTATTTATCCTTCTCGTATTTCACATGTATATCTATATATGCATGCTTCTACTTTTGTATTTCCGCTTATGTACGTTTAATGTGATATGGCTAGGAGAACCCGGAGTTACTCCCCACTGACTGTGGCTTGGTTGAATCACCTCTAGTCGTTGTTTAGCTAGTTTGCTATTAACTTTGATATTGGATAACATTTTGAGAGACTACGTCTCTTTGTAGTATATTTTATATTTCGGTTTCTAATTATTGACATTCCTCGTACCTTTCTAATTGCATGTGAAAAGTTTTAAAAACACCGTATTTTCCGCTATATTAGTCACATGTTTGTATGTTTTATTTCCGCATTTGCGAGGGTTGTCACATATGCTCATAAGTAACGATCCTCGGTGCTTTTGAGAATTCGTTACTGAGCGTGGTGAAAATCTTGTTTGCACCTTGGGCAATGAAGCGTCTTTGCAAATTGCTTTCCATTGCAAAGATGAGTACGTTCTTTATCGCACCCGCTTCCATAACGAAGTCACTATATTCAAGTGTCTCGTTAGCTCTCGCATTGGGGCCTGGGTTTGGCGGGATTGGCTCAGTCAAGTACTTGAGCTTACCGTCAGCAATGGCAGCATTCCGTAATGCCGCCTCCCAGTCCGCAAAGTTGGACCCGTCATTCTTCAGTCGCGTGGACTGATTCATGTGGTCCATAAAAGCTTTAAGCCAGGATTCGCGCGCGAGCGTGGCACTTGGCATAGGGATATCAGTATTTCAAGCCATTTGTTATATGCAGTATTATCAATATAAACGAGTTCTACTCTGAAAAAGAAGAAAAACCATAATAAGCATACTCATCGATTTGAATTTAAGTCTAGTGCAAATTTTTTTTTAATGCAAAGACTCGAGCATTTATACAATTGACCTCCCTCAAGAATTATATAAATGATCCCAAGACTCAATTATCTGTAAATTGATAAGCCAACCTCTTGGCTAATTCTACCTTTAGAATTCTTGGTCGATAAATTTCTGTAAATTATATCTTTAGTCCATCATAATCACGAGAAACTCTTCGGACTATAATGTTGAGATAAAATAGGTCAACACACACTACTTACCCAACGTAGAAGGGGTCATATGGAGAGTAAGGTCCTATATGCCTATCGACGAAGTAGGGATTCATAGTAGTTTGGTCTATAAAGACTAGTCTCAATTTTAGGTTTAGAGGAAGATCCCATCAATTTTATTTTAATTCAATTTTAAGTGAACTAATATCTAGCATGCGAGAATGAATAAACTAAAAATGATGGCTTAAATTCGAGTGACATCTTTATGTCCATGATAACTAACATTCAAACTATATGAGTCAATTTTCATGCATTTTAGTAGTAGGTGGTTTGGTTTAGGCGGAATATGATGCACTAACTATCATGTGATGAAAAAAAAAACAACAAGAACGGAAAAATACATAAAAATATTACAAAGTCCTAGTGTGGCCTATCTACCAAAATGAACAAAAATACAACTTTGGAATCCAACCCATTTGGACCCGAGAAGCTTGTCTTGATGTTCCATCTTGGTTCATGTAGCGGGAGTGAGCAATCCGATCTCCATCTTTAGTCTTCTCAAAATACATTTAATAAATTACAAAATATAAACCTATTTACATTCTAATTTAAAAACATAATTTAATGAAAAATAAAGTGGAGATTCGAGATCTCAAAATTACATCAAAAGATCATGTTTCCATCATTACGAAAACATGATCAACTAAGGCCACACTAGGTAATACAAATTACAACCGATTGCAAAAATACGTAAATTAAACCATTCAACCATTCATTCAACAAGATAAAATGCATCAACTATAAATTAAACATTATTCAAGACATAATTCTTTAATTATGAAGAGTAATTTATCCAAACCACCTTTTAAAATGATCAAAATTATGTGATAATTCCTTAATTAATCACAATAATCCCAACCAAACATAATCCAATTTTAATTCATATTCTTTAACATGAATTAATACAACATTATTTTAAACCTCTTTAAAATAATTGGGTATCCAATTATTGTGAACTTCTTCAAAACAATAAACAAAACATTATCATTATAATGAATTATAACAAAAACTTACGACCAAAAATTTAAAAAAACGAAACAATTTTTTGTTTCTTCTATCGGCTGCCACGAATTTTTTTTTTTAAAAAAAAATATACAATTTAATTTGATGTTACTAATATTTTCAAGATCGGTACAAATTATCAACATCTAATCATTATTAAACATCGATACAAACTAGATGATTCAATTTAACAATTTAAAATGAATATCTAAAACAATGAATACCGAAAAAAATATAGCAATGAACATTCAAATCGATTTCCATTTACATTTTAATTTAATCCTTATTAAATCAAAACAACTACAAATTCATCATGTTATCGTCTTAACTATTTAAAACAACAATTATTATGAATCAAAATGGAAAAACAAGGCAAAAAAAAAAATTTTTTTTTTATACAAATGAACAGTACAGACGATTTTTTTTTTTTTTTTTTTTTTTCTCGTCAGAAATCAAAAAAACAAAAAAATGATTCTAATCTTATATTTCATCAATTATGAAAACATATAAAATAATTTCGTAAACCTGGCTCTGATACCACTTTTGAGACTTATCGATATATTTCGTCATTATTTTACGGATTATAACGAAACTATAGTATATGAATTACGAGTCATAAATGAATTGCATAATATAAAATTATAGGAATTTAGAATTAACCTTTGGTCCTAGCAAATTTGGCCTATGAACAATATCGAAATCGACATTCTCCTAATTGTTGCACCCAAGATGCTCCGAGATATGCCTTGCTTGTGCTAGAATTTTAGAGAAAAGTTACTGCTAATTTTTCTTTTTGTGTGATGATGAATGATAGAGAGAACTTGAGAGAAAAATCTGAATTTTTCTTTTGTTCTTCTTGCTCTATTCGGCCGTTCCACTAGGGTAGTAGAAGGAGGAGTCTCTCCTCTTTTTACTACTCTTGTAATTAGGGTTTTGACCTAGTTACCATAAGAGAATAATAGGAGATCTTTTTCCCTTATTTTTATCTCCTATTAACCGAAAAATTAAGAGAAGAAAAGACTCTTTTTTTCTTTCCTTTTTCGGTTATATTAGCATGTAATATAATATATACGTCAACTATAAATATCCGTATATTTATAATTTGCTAATTAAATATAACATATTATGTTTAATTACGAATTAACATTTTAATTCGTTTAAGCTTATATTATATACATTGATTAAATATAACGGTTTATATTCAATTACGAATTACATTTAATTCGTCCCAGCTAGTATTATTTAATCGTTATTAAATAATCATATCATCATTACATTGACTAACCTTTCAGTCATATACATCGACTAACCTTTTAGTCATATAATAAGGCATCAATATGATTATATTATTCATATAATCACATCTCTCAGGCACATCCTTTAGGTGTGACTTTTAGGGACCAGTTGATCACCGCCATTAAAATGACAATAACGTCAAACTCCTAGCAAGCCAACCGTTATCGATAAACGTTAATAAACTGATAAGAATACAAAGTATACCCTATGAACCTGCAAGAGATTTATTCATGTTATCACACTAACTATGGAGGACACTAGCTCCAACAATAAGGCCACTAGGGGCTGGTCAAGTAGTAGTGGTGAGGTGATGATGGTTGCTTTTGTTCATGCTCACAAGTCACATGTGATTATGACATGAATAGTACACCAAAATCATTTCAACTAATACTACACTCCACCACCTTGCATGAGAGTAAAATAAGAACAAAAATCATCTACAAATGCTTGTAGAGGGCCGACCATGTGCCCTTAAATAGGCCATTTTGTTGTTCATTTTTCTTCCCTAATTCATTCTTGTTTTTCCTTCTACATCTCTCTAAAACATCAACCTCTCACTAAGCTCTCATAATACTAATATTTTCTAAGTATTACTAGTGTAGTAATATATACTAATATTAGTAGTATTTTATCTATCTTACTATCTAGTTAATAATAAGGGTAGATTATTTGGTATCATCTTGGTGCAACTTGAAGGAGGTCTTCAAATTTGGAGATTGCTCTTGTTCATCCATATTTATAGCTCAAGAACAACAAGAAGGAGTTCTTGTTGTGCCCATTTAATTTCCATATCAATGTAAGGAAATATATTCTTATTATATAAATGTCTTTATATTTGCATGCATGTTACATAGATCATTAAATACTAAATTAACAAGTAATTTAGTAACTAATTAGAGGAGTCTAATTAAAGTCTATGGACTTTCACTTCTTCCACTTCTTTCCTTATACTCTTATTTATAATAGTTTTTATGGTTCGTTTATCGTATAAATTTAAGTAATAGTATTAAATATTCATGTTTAAAATATAGGGTATTCCATTCGCTTATATCACATGTTTTCTGACGGTTTTTGATATGTTCTCCTTTTAGTCGGTTTTGCCTATGTTTTGATTTGAGCACTATTCGTTAAGTACTATGAACTCTCATTCCCCGGCTATACCTCCTTGCTCGTTAGACTGGAATTTCGGAACAAGGATATGTATCTCTAATGCTTGTATGCATGTTTTAGTGGAGATATGACGACGTTGTTGGGAGGTGAACGCTATGCGTTGGTGGACCCAGCCGTCAAATGTCGTATATTTCCAAGGTGGTGTCATTGCAAGTAGCGTACCGCTTGATTATGATACTTATGCTCTTTCCGCCTCTTTCGTGAAGGTTGACCGAATTTGGGGTACTCGGCTTCTATGTATGACCGAGTCTCGGATGCGAAATGTGTATCGCATGTCGAATCGGAACATGTTTACTCCGAGAGTCTGGCCATGTTTAGACTAGGACCGGATTATTATCTTCGTCCTACCGGAAGGAAATGAGTCTACATATACGAAATGTTTATCGTGTATGGTTCAGGGAAATGTTTATCCTGTGGACGTGTATTGAT
>JAIUZE010024084.1:0-11821 GCA_022085475.1 Heliosperma pusillum | reverse complement strand
GGAGGAAAACAGGTTCGGCAGTCATAGCACCAACATAATCAAATCCACGTTCCACGAATTCCAACTTCAACTTTCGAAACTCAACACAAAGATCAACGGGCAACACCGACAAAGCATTCAAGGAATGAGAAGATTTCCTACTAAGAGCATCGGCAACAACATTAGCCTTCTCTTCATGATACCACTAGTAGAAAAAGTGCCATTCACATCGTTTTTTTAGGTTTATTTACATCGGTTTTGGGCGATGTTTCTGGGGGCGTTGTTTACAGCTATTTTAGCAAAAACATCGGTTGTACAACCGATGTTAATGACATTAAAATTACATCGGTTAGTAGGTATAACCGATGTTAATAAGGTCTTAATTTCATCACTTTTCCATCAAAACCGAGGTAAATATGACCTTATTAACATCAATTATGCCTAAAACCGATGTATTTTACATGTTGTTAACATCGGTTTTACTTAGTAACCGATGTAAGTTATATTAACATTCATTAATTACATCGATTTTGGATCAAAAACGCTGTAAATATCACCTTATTTACATCAATTATAACTTAAACCGATGTATTTTACCTGTTATAAACATCAATTTTAATTAGTAAACGATGTAAGTTATATTAACATTCAATAATTACATCGATTTTGGATCAAAACCGCTGTAAATATCACCTTATTTACATCAATTATAAATTAAACCGATGTATTTTACCTGTTATAAACATCGGTTTTAATTAGTAAACGATGTAAACTATATTAAATTGCATTTACATTAACATCGGTTCTTTTCTATAACCGATGTAAATTTGAGCAATGCAAATTCAATAATATAGCCGCAATTAAATGCTGCATAAAATTCAGCAGCACCTTCTTTGCAAAGTTCACATTCCCACACTATTTAATACTTGCAAACTGGATCGATAATGACACAAACAATAAACCAGCAACCTCACGGCTTCCAACAAACACAACTTCATTTCATACCAAAAAATGCCATACATATTACAATCCATCCATGCAACAAAGTAATTAAAAACAGTACTAGCTAGATCCTACGACAAAAAATGTTTTATGTGTTCGGTTGCAGTTTCTAAGAATCTAAACCTATTACATACATTAGATGTTCTTTACACAATAAAGTGACCACAGTTCTCGAACCTTGTTCATTAGTTCAGTGTTCATTTCCGTACCTGAAACACACTACATAAAAACGGACGATAATCAGGGAGTGAACGCAATTTTAGAAGAGGTAGGCACTTAAAAAAAATTACATAAAAATATATTTGTACACAAATTCAAACAATGTCATTACATATTAAGAAATCGATATACCTTTTCTATGTCGTCCTCCGATGATGCGTAGTGTAAGGTAATATCATACATCCACTTCATAACATAATAACCACACTCATAACTTCCTGGCTGCTGAGGGCACTATATTTTTACAAATTTAATAGTTAAGTAAAGACTATAAGCTCAAACATATACGCTACAATCACAAGGTAATAATAAATTAAATAAAGTGACTTAGTAAGCCCCGTTATTTAATAATTTAAACAAGTATAGTATCAAACTATCATTTTGATTATTCTCCAAATCAATCTTCAACGTTCAAAATGGAAGATTGGACAAAGATCACATAACACCAAAATCAAACATTTTCTAGATGAATCAAAATGCATGAACAAAATATATAAATACATGGGGTAGGCTGGTAAGGGCGGCGTAATTGGATTGTTAAGAAAGACAACTTCATACCTCGATCATTTTTATTTGAAGCTCGTTTTTTTTTTTGACATATTGCGCGTTCCAGCCCTAAAAGAATACCTTTTCCAAGCCCTAAAATGTTATACATGAAAAGTAATCATATTACCTATCATTCATACATAAATAAATGACTATAATTAAATGTTGTTAGTCAATTGAACTTACAATGATAAGCAACTTTTTATTTCCCATTTCTTCTTTGTCGCTTGATCCGAGTCAAAAATATATGCAATATTATCTCGAAGATAAAATACAACCAACATCCAATGCGAGCTATATAAAATAACAAATTTATAAATTCTTTAATTTAGTCATCTAACTGATAAAATGCAGGAAAAGAATTTAATACTCACGACTCATAAAAAGCACCGATCACATATCTCTTATCTTGTTGCTTCTTTAAAGCTGCAGTTAAGTATCTCTCCATCTCAACCGAAGTTTACCAACAATGAATCTCATATCGTCAACTGTGACGCCCTTATCACAATCTACCCATTTACACCGAAACAAGGGTACACTAAAACTTACATACTCAAGCTCCCAAATATCCTCAATCTTCCCATAGTACGCTCTTGTGATGTCTACAAGATCCTTACCCTTTCCCACATATTCTTGTGCTGATGCAAGAACACTCACTCCATTAGTTTGCATTGTACTCTTCTCATCTTGCCGGCTTGTGTAAAAGCAAAACCCATTGATAACATACCCTTCAAATGATGTTATGTTTGATTTAGGACCATAAGCTAACCATCTTAAGTTATCACTTACAGTATGATCAGATTGTCTAGACAACTCATTCATCACCTTACCTTTAAACCACTCCACAAAAGTTCGACTTTGTTCATTCAGCAACCATTCATCTCGTTTATGTGGATTTTTTTGCTTCAATAAATCTAGGTGCTCGGTTAAATAGGGATGAACCTCTGTCATATGTTGTAGAACATATAAATGTGCTTGCTGGAAAGAATCACGGTCCACGCTCATGTATTTCTTACCTAGAGTACCCTTCCCTAATAGTCTACCTTCGTGCCGAGATATGGGAATTCCAATGGGTTCAACATCTGCCATATAGTCAATACAGAACTGGATTGTCTCACATGCAATTGTTCCTTCGACAATACTACCTTCAGGCCGATAACGATTCTTCATTCGTCTCTTATAAGTACCCATCTCTCGCTCCATCGCCCACATGTTTCGTTGAAAGACAGGACCACAAAGTTTAATCTCACGCACTAAATGAATGACTAGGTGAACCATGATGTTAAAGAAAGCTATCGGGAAGTACATCTCCATTTCACATAGAGTTAGAACAATATCAGCTTGCAACTCATCCAAGATGTCCGGATGGATATCTTTTGAATTGATTGAATTAAAGAAGAGGCAAAGCTTGGTGATGACTTGCCTAACATGCTTAGGCAATACAGATCTGATGGCCACTGGTAACAGTTGTGTAAGCATAACATGACAATCGTGAGATTTCATACCTACTAACTTACAATCTTTCATGGAAACAAGACGACAAATGTTAGAGCTATATCCATGTGGTACCTTGACTCCTTTTAAAGATTCACAAACAACAATCTTCTCCTTCTTAGAAAGAGTGGTGCAAGACGGTGGTATATAGATACGTTTCCCCTTCTCAATTGGTTTTAACTCGACACGCCCCCGAGCAGCCATGTCATTTCGAGCTTTCACTCCATCCTTAGTCTTATTTGGAATATTGAGTAATGTTCCAATTAGACTATCAAACACATTCTTCTCTACGTGCATGACATCAATGCAATGCCTAACATACAAGTGCTGCCAATATGGAAGTTCCCAAAAAATTGACCTCTTTGTATGATATACTCCATCTGGTGGAGGTACGTACGGTTTTCCGAAATCTGTAGTTATATTCTTAACTTGATCGTAGTACTCTTTTCCACTCAAAAACAAAGGGGGTTTCCTATGCTCTGTTTTCCCATAAAAAGCCTTCTTCTTCCTTCGATATTGATGATTTTCATGTAGAAACTTCCGACCTCCCATGTACGCATATTTACCACTATGCTCCAACCAATCAGATTCAGTGTCATCCCCGCATACCGGACATCCCTTGTCAGTTTTCAGTCGGTATCCAGAAAGGTTACCATAAGCATGGAAGTCATTAATTGTACAATACAACATAGCATGCATTTGAAACCAGGAGCTAGTAGCTGCATCAAACACCCGTACCCCAGCATTCCACAGGAGTTTCAAGTCTTCAATCATAGGAGCCAAATACACGTCAATGTCATTTCCAGGTTGCTTAGGGCCCAAAATTAAGAGTGTTAACATAATATATTTGCTCTTAGTGGTAAGCCAAGGAGGAAGATTGTAAATTATCAACATTACTGGCCAACAACTGTGTTGGGTGCTTAAAGTTCCAAAAGGATTAATTCCATCGGTGCAAAGTCCTAATCTTAAATTTCTGGGCTCTTTACCAAAATCTGGAAAGGTTCGATCAATTGTTCTCCATTGGGGAGCATCAGCTACATGCCTAAGTTTGCCATCTTTCTTCCTGCCCTTTTGATGCCACAACATGTACTCCGCATCTTTTTTATTTGCAAAAAAACGTTTAAATTTTGGTATTATTGGTAAATACCATAACGTCTTTACAGGACTCCCTTTCTTGCAACCATTACCATTGTCTACGCACTTATATCATGACTCACCGCACTTTGGGCATTCTTTTAATTCACTATACTTTTTACGGTACAAAATACAGTCCTTTCGGCATGCATGAATCTTTTGATAAGTCGTAACTAATGGGTATAGTAGTTTCTTGCACTGGTATGTGGTGGTGGGAAGCTCATTACCTTGTGGCAACATTTGAGACAAAAGTTCTAATAAGGATGTAAAACGCTTATCACTCCACCCATTTCCCGCTTTCAATGTGTACAGTTTCAACACAGCTGATAAAAGAGAAAATTTAGAACAATTCGGGTACAAAGGTTTCTTGGAATTATCAACCATTCTCTGAAATATAATTGGACACTCCACAATATCTTCTTCAAGATCGTTCATCATCCCATCAATATTATCATTATTATCAGGCTCTACATTATCATCCAGATCAATATTTTCAGAGATTTCATCGTCATTTTTATCCCCAACATCAATCTCATCCCTATCTCTATCATTAGTTCCAAAATTTACGTTGGTACAAATATCATTATCACTCTCTCCATGCCATATCCACACATTATAATCTGATTTAAATCCTTTTAAAATTAAATGCTCTCGCAATTCATCTCTAGAATTCACCCTTTTACGATTTTGACATAAGGTACACGGACATACAAATTGATTATCCCCATGTCGTCTTTGATGTTCAACAGCACAACTAAGAAACTCCTCGAGTCGTTCAAGATAAACAAAATCACGCTTTCCATACATCCAACTTCGGTCCATAATCTAGTTAATACACGCGTATATGAATGGGTATCCACGTCAATGAAGTATAATAATCGAATTAAATGCACTTAACTATTTCATGTATTAAAAATTGACATTATTTAATGAGAAATTGATTTAGAATAAAGATATACCTTCAATTGGCAATCAAATAATTTTGTAAGGTCAAAGTAGAGAATTTTGGTGGAGAGATAACCTGCAAATAAGGATTATTTTAACGGTTTAACCTTTATTAGATTAGAAAATATTAAAAAAAAAAAAAAAAGCCTAAGCTTATCTAACTAATGGCTACCACATTCTTGTTTATCCATATTAATATTTCATGCACATTGCCAACAAAGTCTCTTCTATAAAAATTCACCTAAAAAAGTCTTAAAATTTTATAACGAACCAGTTCACAATAAAAAGAAGCAAAAATAACAGTTGAGAACATTTTATGAGAACAATAAAAAGAAGCATTAAAAGAATTTGTACACACTGCTCAATTGGAAAATACGCAAGTAAATAAAACAAGATGATAGAGTAAATAAAACAAGACGATACAGTAAAAGCTTAGCTTAGCTACGAGTATCTTCAGGCCCGTCATTTAACCTCTATGTCTGTTTTTGGATGAGTTAACTATACTATAAGGACCTAAAGTATTCATTTTTTTAAAATAAGAACTAGAATACACATTAAAATTCAGATTGTGAGTTAGTTTGACGACAATTAACATTTAGCACAAAGGAAATATTCTATAATTTCTATAATTTCTATAATTTCTTAGATTGTGAACTAGAATATACATCATATACAATATTCTATAATTTCTTAGATTTATTATAAATTTTTTGCTCGGCCCTAGTTATTATATTGATATATGTGCTAAATAAGTAATATTTTTGATATAATAATATGGAGTAGTTTGCTAGCTTTGATGAAAACAAGGATTGCAACCCTGACATTTTGCCCATTAACCTCCTCCCGTATCCAATAGTAGGTATATCTTTTGCGTACCGACTGAACCCGAGAATGTCCCTATACCCATTTCAATGAAAAATGCACTGTGGATAGATGGACGGTGAAGGGATGGTCGGATTCCGTGATGATTTGACTTGGGAATCGAATAATTGTTGTTCCGAAACATTTTAATGGATTCCGCTTGAGCCTTAGACCAATCTATAAGTCTCTCGATTTCTTTTTCCATGGTAAAATTAGATGAATGTAAAGGTGAATCAAGAGAGTTACGGTGAATCAACTTAAAACTCAAGCCATTATGTTTGTGATTGTTTGCATGACATATATGACAAAGTTAGAAAAATACAAGGAACACAAACAATAACCATGACAAGTTAGCCATTGAAAATGCTTTGTAGATGTTTATGTAGTTTTATTGAAGAATTTATAAGGTTACTACAAGTTTAACATCATTTGCAAAATGAAATGTCACTGTAGGGAAGTCGGATTTTTGCCCTGGTCGCGGCTTAATGCCTAGAAGACGACCATGCCAAACACTCACATTAGCTCCTGGATATTTCATCTTAATAGTTTGTATCAACACGTTTTCGAACTCGACATAAGCAGCATCAATAAGGTAACTAACTTGAGCACCTGTGTCCATCAAACACCCGCCTGTTTCATTATCTGTCCTTAATTGAAATACTGAAGGGTCGATGTTCAACTTTTAAAAGCCTACAATGATGCCGCGAAGGTCTAAGTAATAAGCGTTACTATGATGTCCCGTGATCAAAGGTGTACGATATTCAGGGGTTAAACCTGAGGACGATATTCAGGTGTACGATATTCAGGCGTTAAACCTCTGCCCCGAAAACCACCAAGACTACAATCGGACCTCTTCCCAATACAACCCAGCATAATAATAATCATAATCCCAATAATCATAATAATCACAATAATCATAATCATACTAACAATCATAATAATCACAATAATCATAATCATACTAACAATCATAATCATAATCGAATTAAATTGAAAGAAAAGACGAGAGTTTTATGTTGTTAAAACTTACCGATATATGTGAACGATAGTAGGCGCGCGGGTATGTGACGGCGGATTGGGGTGGTCACGGGAGGTGACAACAATTGCACTGAAGGGGACGATAGTAGGCGAGCAGATTTTGGCGACGGCGATTGTGGTAGACGACTTGTGGTGGTCGCGGGTGGTGAAAGGGAAGCCGATGCTTGGTGGTGAAGGGGAGGCCGGCGCTTGGTGGTGAAGGGGAGGCCGACGACTGGTGGTGAAACGGAAGGCGCGGGTGTGAGAACTGCGTGGCGGTTTATTGAGAAGTGTGTACGGTATTATGTAAATTGTTTGAGAAGTGTGAACTGCGTGCCGACGACTAGGTTTCTTTACTTGAATTATTTGAGAAGTGTACGTGTACGGTATTGTATGTAAATTAATTGCGTTTTGTGACATCGGTTCACTAATTAACCGATGCAATATAAATTTTATCTGATTAAATTAACATCGGTTTCAGAAAAACCGATGCAACACAAATAAATTAATATCGATTTCAAATAACCGATGTTAATGGTCGATGTAAATAATAATAAAAACAATAAAAAGTAACATCGGTTTCAGCAAAATCGATGAAACATAAATAAATTAATATCGGTTTTCAAATAGCCGATGTTAATGACCGATGTAAATAATAATTAAAAAAATATATATATCATTTTGTTTTTAAAATCGATGTCAATAACTAAGGTTAGGCTATTTACATCGCTTTTATTAAAAAGTGATGTTAATAAGGCGATGTCAATGGCACTTTTTCTACTAGTGTACAACAACTCAAAATCATAATCATTCACCAATTCCAACCATCTTCTTTGTCTCATATTCAACTCTTTTTGAGTAAATATGTACTTCAAACTTTTGTGATCGGTGAATATACGACAATGAACACCAATACGATAGTGTCGCCACACTTTCAAAGCATGAACTGAAAGTCCATATACCTCAATTAGACTCCTCTAATTAGTTACTAAATTACTTGTTAATTTAGTATTTAATGATCTATGTAACATGCCATGCAAATATAAAGACATTTATATTAAAGAAGAAATTTCCTCACATTGATATGGAAATAAAAAGGGCACAACAGGAACTCCTTCTTGTTGTTCTTGAGCTATTAATATGGATGAACAAGAATAATCTTCAAACTAGAAGACCTCCTTCAAGTTGCACCAAGATGACACCAAATAATCTACCCTTATTATTAACTTGATAAGAAGATAGATATTATACTACTAATATTAGAATATATTACTACACTAGTAATACTTAGTAAATATTAGTATTTGAGAGTTTTAGAGAGAAGAAGAGTTTTTTGAGAGATGTATGAAATAAGCAAGAATGAACTAGTGATAAATTGAACAACAATTGTTCTATTTATAGCCAAGAGGGCCGGCCCCTATGATCACCACAAGATTGATTTTTCTTCTTATTTTATTGCCATGCAAAGTGGTGGTGTGTTGTAGTGAGTAAAATGATTTTAGGTTTACTATTCATGTCATAATCACATGTTGCTTGTGAGTATGAATAAGAGCAACCATCATCACCATCCACTACACTATAACCAGCCATGTGAGGCCTATTTTGATCCATTTTGATTTTTGATATTTGTCCCACAAATACTTATTAATCATATGCTTAATTATCTTGTATAATTAAGTGTTAATTTGATCATATAACAATTATATGACACAAATAAATGAATAATATGTACTTAACATTTTAAGTAATATTCTACCATTATATCAATATATAATGGGTCCCACAATGCTTAGTTAATTTATTTTACAACTCGTTGTAAATATAATTAACTAATTACTTCTATCTCAAAACCTAAACTAATATAGTAATTTAACGATTAATTACTAAGTTAAATCTTATTTAATCATTTTAAAATAAGATATAAATTTATTAGTCAATTATCGCATAATTGAAAAATAAACTTAATCGAATTTGAGTTCTTAACTCTCGTACATATCGAATATATGTAATGGGCTAATTAACTGTATCATATACAATTAGTTACTATTTGGATTTCATCCTTTAGGTGTGACCGAAAGGGATCAGTTGATCACCGCCGTCATACGACAATAACGCCAAACTCTAGTCAGCTAATCGTTATTGATTTACGTTAATCAACTGACTAATCATATATATAGTCAATAAATATCCCAATTATAATCCTTAATAAGATTTATTATGTGGCACACTATTGTGGAGGACACCTACTCCAACAATCTCCCACTAGTCTGACACAAGTGTGCGTCACCAATTCTCTTGTCTCTTTATAACATCTCCCACTCAACGCAAGGTGTCTTTCAGGTCGCACTTGCGATTGATTATATCTAGAGTGGTTTTCTCGATAGGGAGAGTAACTGTCTGACCGGAAAATCTACCATAGATCTCTTTCTGAGCGTGGCCACGCATTTACAGTAACTTCTCCTCGAGTGGCCTAAAGATGTTTGTACCCAACGTGGGTGGACAATTCCTGTTGATTCATCTACTCTGTATGATGCAGATCACCATGATCCAGAAGAAGTCCATCGGCCTCCTTTTACGGCACGACCTAGAACATCAACCAAAACCAATCGAAAACTGCACCGACTCAGATAGACGGTCGCCAGTCAAAAGAATCGACTCATAGGAATAAGATAGAAGACCCTGCCACGACCAGGCATCAAATAATTGATTTAAGGGTCTCTACAATGTCACTGTCCGACAGAGTGTCATACAGTCTGTCTATGTAAACGACCAGTCCTCTCCATGACCCCATGGTGCTGAACCAACCATCGATCGACTTACAATCTAGTCAATTCGAGACGTCACCTCATTGAGTGACTAGGGACAAAATACTAAGTTCGTCCTATTCAATTGAATAGGGTCCAACATTGTCTTACAATCTATTCGGATAAACAAAGTATTAAATTTAGTCAAACTAAATAAAAGAGTTTAAAATGAAACTCGAACAATGAATGCAATTATCATATATGAAATAATAAATACAACATTCAATTATTACATATTATATAATCTAAAGGAATTCTAGTACACGTCTCAATCCCATTGTGACGACATGACCATCATGCTTAGCCTTTGACAAAGGCTTGGTTAAAGGATCAACAATGTTGTCATCTGTCCCAACCTTACAAATGTCAATTTCCTTTCTGTCCACGTAATATCTAATTACATGATATTTTCTAAGTACATGTCTAGACTTGTTACTAGACTTGGGCTCTTTTGCTTGAAAAATAGCCCCACTGTTATCACAATAAATCGTGATAGGATCTTTGGCAGTAGGGACTACTGTTAGTCCTTCCAAAAATTGCTGAATCCTTACAGCTTCCTTTGCAGCTTCAGACGCTGCAAGGTACTTTGCTTCTGTTGTAGAATCTGTTGTAACGCTTTGCTTGAAACTCTTCCAGCAAACAGCTCCTCCATTCATCATATAAACGTAGCCGGATTGAGATTTCATAACATCCCTATCAGTTTGGAAACTGGCATGTGTGTAACCTTTTACACGTAACTCAGTCTCGCCTCCAAACACTAAGAACGAATCCTTGGTCCTTCTCAAGTACTTAAGGATGTTCTTTACGGCTATCCAGTGATTCTCACCTGGATTTGCTTGGTAACGACTTGTCATGCTCAAAGCATATGTAACATCGGGACGAGTGCACATCATAGCATACGTGATTGATCCAACAGCAGATGCGTAAGGGATCAATTTCATGCGTTCAATCTCCTCGGGTTTCGTAGGGCACTCTGACTTGCTCAAAGTGATCCCACTTCCCATAGGAAGAAAGCCTCTGATAGAGTCTTTCATGTTGAACCGATCAAGAATCTTATCAATATAAGTTTCTTAACTTAATCCTAGTATCCTTTTAGATCTATCCCTATAGATCCGGATACCTAAGATGCGCTGGGCCTCTTCTAAGTATTTCATTTGGAAATGTATCCCTAGCGACTCCTTTACAGAAGTGAGCATTGGAATATCATTCCCAATGAGTAGTATGTCATCTACATACAAGACTAGAAAAGTTACTTTACTCCCACTAAACTTCATGTATAAACACGGTTCCTCGACGCTTCGAGTGAAACCATTTTGTTTAATTACATGATCGAAACGATGATTCCAACTCCTGGATGCTTGTTAAGACCATAGATGGATCTCTTAAGTTTGCATACCTTTTTAGGGTTTGATGGATCCACAAAACCATTAGGTTGTGTCATGTACACTTCCTCTTCTAGAATCCCATTCAAGAAGGCAGTTTTGACATCCATTTGCCAAATCTCATAATTATGAAATGCGGCATAATCCTTATGGATCGAAGCATGGCGACTGGGGCGAAGGTTTCGTCATAGTGAAGACCATGAACTTGGGTGAAACCTTTTGCCACCAATCTAGCTTTATAAACATCATTATGTTTGTCTATGCCACTTTTGATCTTATAGATCCACTTACACTGAAGAGGTCGTACTTCCTTAGGTAAATCAACCAAGTCCCATAATTGATTGTCGTACATAGAATCCATTTTCGGATTGCATAGCTCCTAGCCATAGCTTTGAGGTTTCGAGACTAGAAGCTGCTTGTAGGTAGTAGGTTCGGTAC
>JAIUZE010024083.1:0-18009 GCA_022085475.1 Heliosperma pusillum | reverse complement strand
AGGTTGAATGATATCCTGGATGAGCTGAGTGGGGCTCAGGTCTTCTCCAAGATTGATCTAAGACAGGGATATCACCAAGTAAGGATCAGGGCTGGGGATGAGTGGAAGACAGCCTTCAAGACCAAGCATGGGTTGTATGAATGGCTGGTCATGCCCTTTGGTTTATCTAATGCTCCAAGCACCTTTATGAGGTTGATGACTGAGGTTCTAAGGCCCTATCTAGGGAAGTTCATTGTTGTATACTTTGATGACATATTGGTCTACAGCCCCTCAACAGAAGAACACCTCCAACATCTGAGATTGTTATTTGAAGTCCTGAGGAAACACAAGTTGTTTGGCAAGATGGAAAAGTGTACATTCATGCAGGAAGAGGTGCAGTTTTTGGGGTTCATTATTTCCAAAGAAGGAGTGGCGGTTGATCAAGACAAGGTAAAGGCCATAAGGGAGTGGCAGGTCCCCAAAACTATAACTGAAGTGAGGAGCTTCCATGGACTGGCTTCCTTCTACAGAAGATTCATCAAAGGATTCAGTTCCATCATGGCCCCTTTAACTGAGTGCATGAAGAAAGGAGAGTTTAGGTGGAATGACAAGGCTGAGAGGTCCTTCAATATCATCAAAGACCTCTTGTGTGAGTCTCCCATACTTGTTCTCCCTGATTTTAACAAATTATTTGAAGTAGAATGTGATGCTAGTGGCATAGGCATTGGTGCTGTCCTAATGCAAGAGCAAAAACCTGTGGCCTACTTCAGTGAGAAGCTGAGTGGTGCTAAGCTCAACTACTCAACCTATGACAAAGAATTCTATGCCATAGTCAGAGCCTTGAACCATTGGGGTCACTACCTGAAGCCCAAACCCTTTGTATTACACTCTGACCATCAGGCACTCAAGTACATCAATGGGCAACATAAGTTGAATGCTAGGCATGCTAAGTGGGTGGAGTATTTGCAGTCCTTCTCATTCTCCAGTAAGTACATTGAGGGGAAAAACAATGTAGTGGCAGATGCTTTGTCAAGGAGAACCATGATGCTGACATACATGGAGCAAAGAGTGCTTGGGTTTGAGCACATGAAGGAGCTTTATAGGGAGGATCCTGATTTCAAAGAAGACTGGGTGGCAAGACTGGAGGGCACCATTAAGAATGGGAGTAGATACTCAGAGCAGGAAGGATTCTTGTTCCTAGGGAACAAACTCTGTATACCAAGGGGTCCTTATAGGGGGTTGTTAGTGAAAGAGGTTCACTCAAATGGTCTAGCTGGCCACTTTGGCATCCAGAAGACCTATGACATGCTGCAGGAACAATTTTATTGGCCAAGGATGTTGGGAGATGTTCAGGATGTGATAAGAAGGTGTAGTGCTTGCCAAAGGTCCAAGTCATTCTTTCAGGCTGGAGCATACACCCCCTTGCCAGTCCCAGACAAGCCTTGGGAGGATGTTAGTATGGACTTTATAGTGGCTCTTCCTAGGACTCAGAGGGGCAAGGACTCAGTCATGGTGGTTGTGGACAGATTTAGTAAGATGGCACACTTTGTTGCTTGCAAGAAAACTGAAGATGCCATGGGAGTTGCAGACTTGTATTTCAAGGAGATTGTGAAGCTCCATGGAGTACCAAGAACCATAGTATCTGACAGAGATACTAAGTTCATGAGTCACGTCTGGAGGACACTTTGGAAGCTTCTAAAGACAAGGCTCCTGTTCAGCACCTCTCATCATCCCCAAACTGATGGGCAGACAGAGGTAACAAACAAGACTCTGGGCAGGCTTCTCAGGTGTATCATTTCAAGGTCTTTAAAGGATTGGGATTTGCAGCTGGCACAAGCAGAATTTGCTTTCAACAGAGCCCCCTCCACCAGTACAGGTAAAAGTCCATTTGAAGTTGTTTATGGCACTAACCCCTTGATGCCAACAGAACTTGTACCAATGGCAAAGAAGGTGGTGCCCTATGATGCAAGGAACAGGGTAGAGCAGATGATGCAGATACATGCTAAGGTGAAACAGCAAATTGAGAAGACTAATGAGATGTATAAAGCCAGAGCAAAGGGTCCAAAGAAATCCAAAGAGTTCAAGGCAGGAGATCTAGTATGGTTGCACCTAAGGAAGGAGAGGTTTCCTGACAAAAGAAAGAACAAGCTAAGTCCAAGAGCAGAGGGTCCTTTTGAGGTCATGGAGAAGTTGGGGTCCAATGCATACAAAATTGACCTCCCAGGAGAGTATGGAGTACATGGAACATTCAATGTGGGTGATCTGAGCCCATACTATGGAGAGTCTGATGAAGAGAACAGTGAGGATTTGAGGGCAAATCCTTTTCAAGAAGGAGAGTTTGAAACAGGAGTGGAGCTCCATCATCACCAAGGCAAAAACTCAGCTAGCCAGGATTGCACCATTACAGCCAAAGGGTCCCAACCAACCCCCAACCAGACAAGCAAGACCCCCACGACAAAGGCACCAGGTATAACACTCCCCAAGAACCCCCATTACAGTCAAGAAGCAACAACAAGTCAAGCAAGCACAACCACAAGAAGGGTCACAAGAGCAGGGTCCAGTTTCCTGAAAAACAGCCAAGACCAGCCAGAGTATAAGTCAAATATCAAGCAGTACGAGTCCAACCAAGGGCTCCATCTTCTTTTCCCTTAAAGTTGAGGTCCTTAGCAAGAGAAAAGTCCAGGAAAAGTTTTCTAAATAAGGTCTAGAAGTCCATCTAAAACAGCCTAGAAGAGTGAAGGTCATATGGAGGAGTCTGCTGGCACCAAGGCCAATATTTCTGTCCAAAGCTCCTTATTTGTGTGTATGATCAACCTCAGGTGTAGTTAGTATGTTAGGAAGGTCGTATATGAAGCCTTTGTCAGCCCCAAACACAGCAAGAACAAGCCAAGCAAAGACTCCCCAAGACAGTTTGCAGACTTACCATTTCTGGAAAGAAACAAACCTACTTTTGCAGTCTTTCTTTTTCTCTGTTTTGCAGTCTGTTTTTGTTGTCCTCATTAGCTGACTTTGTAGTATGTTTTAGCAGTAAGATGTAAGGCTTTTAAGCCCTTAGATGTTCTTGTTTTTCAAAGGTCAAGATCTGTTGTAATTGCCTATAAAAGGCCCAAGTTGTAACCTAAAGAAGGGAGACTTTGATTAATATATTTTCTGAACTTTGTTCAAGCAATTCTCAGCAAAAGCTAAGTGTTGTAGCATTCCTTAGTAAGCTTGTGTGCGAGCTAAGACTGCAGTGTTAGAACTCATTACTTGTGTGTCTTGAGTCCTTCACAACCTTTGTCACCTAAGCTTGTGTGCTAAGGTGCAAAGAACTATCTGAATTGCCTAGCCTAGTGCAGGTTGTTGGAGTCATTTCTGAGTGAGTTAAACTTGCATGTGAGAAGAGTACTAGCCTGAGTCTAAGTGACATTGAAATCACTCTTTTCCTGAGAGGTTTCAGTTCAGCACCCCATGCAATTTTACTATTTCCTTGAAGTAGAGCTCAGCTAACCCCATGGCATCTTCTGTCTTCTTGCAAGCAACAAAATGGGCCATTTTGCTGAACCTGTCCACTACCACCATGACTGAGTCTTTGCCCCTTTGTGTCCTAGGCAGTGCCACTATGAAGTCCAGGCTGATGTCTTCCCATGGTTTGTTTGGTACAGGTAGTGGGGAGTAGGGACCTGCTTGGAACTGTGGCTTGGCTAGTTGACAGGGTTTGCATCTCTTGCTAGTATCCTGCACATCACCCAGCATTTTGGGCCAATAGAACTGCTCATGTAATATCTCATAGGTCTTTTGTACTCCAAAATGCCCTGCAAGCCCATTGCAATGGACCTCCTTGACTAGTAACCCTCTGTAAGGACCTCTAGGTATGCATAGTTTGTTTCCTTGGAAGAGGAACCATTCTGTGTTAAGTATTTACTTCCCTTATTGAGCTTTCCTTCTGAATACACCTCCCATTCCTCCTTGAAGTCTGGATCTTCCATGTAGAGTTCCTTCATGAACTCAAAGCCTAGGATCCTTTGCTCCATGAATGACAACATCATAGATCTCCTAGAAAGAGCATCAGCTACTACATTGTTCTTTCCTTCTATGTACTTGCTTGAAAAGGAGAAGGATTGCAGAAATTCCACCCACTTGGCATGCCTGGGATTGAGTTTGTGTTGGCCATTAATGAACTTCAAGGCCTCATGGTCTGAATGAAGCACAAAAGGCTTGGGTTTTAGGTAATATCCCCAATGATTCAGGGCTCTCACTATGGCATAGAACTCCTTGTCATAGGTAGAGTAATTCAACCTAGCTCCACTTAGCTTCTCACTAAAATAGGCTATGGGCCTCTTATCCTGAATCAGTACTGCCCCAACTCCTAACCCACTTGCATCACACTCCACTTCAAACAGTTTGTTAAAATCAGGCAAGCCTAGTATAGGGGACCTGCACAGCAGATCCTTGATGGTATTGAAGGACTTCTCTGCCTTTTCTCCCCAGGTGAAATCCCCTTTCTTCATACATTCTGTGATGGGAGCCATGATGGAACTGAACCCCTGAATGAACCTTCTGTAGAAGGAAGCCAACCCATGAAAACTCCTGACCTCAGTAACTGTCTTGGGGGTGGGCCATTCTCTGATTGCTTTAACTTTCTCAGGGTCAACAGCTACCCCATCTTTTGAGATGATGAACCCAAGGAAATGAACCTCAATTTGCATGAAAGTGCACTTCTCCAGCTTACCATAGAGCTTGTTTTCTCTCATAACCTCACAAAGTAACTTCAGATGTTGCAGGTGTTCCCTCTTGCTTGAACTGTAGATTAGAATGTCATCAAAGTATGCCACAATGAATTTTCCCAAGTAAGGCCTCAATACTTCTGTCATTAATCTCATGAAGGTGCTAGGGGCAATGGAGAGCCCAAATGGCATCACTAGCCACTCATACATCCCATGCTTGGTTTTGAATGCAGTCTTCCACTCATCCCCATCTCTAATTCTTACTTGATGATATCCTTGCCTTAGATCAATCTTGGTGAACACTTGAGCCCCACTGAGTTCATCCATAATGTCATTAAGCCTAGGTATAGGGAACCTATACTTAATGGTGATGTTGTTGATTGCTCTGCTGTCTATACACATCCTCCAAGTTCTATCCTTCTTAGGCACTAGCAATGCTGGCACAACACAGGGGCTGAGAGATTCCCTGACATATCCTTTGCTAAGCAGCTCTCCCACCTGAGATTGCACCTCTTGTGTTGCCCTGGGGTCACTTCTATAAGCAGGTTTGTTTGGAAGAACAGCCTCAGGCACCAGATCAATGTGGTGCTCAATTCCCCTCAGTGGGGGTAACCCACTAGGTAGTTCAGCAGGGAAAACATCCTCATAGGCTTTCAGTAAGGCTTGTACCTCTTCAGGCAATTGGTTAGAACCTTCCCCTACCTCCTTGGTGAGAAGGACATAGACTGGCCTGAGATCATTTAGCTCTTGCTCCATTTCTGATTCACTCAACAACAGAACTTCTTTAGCAGCTTCAGTTAAGAGTGGAGGGTTTCCTTTCAAGATAGGAGTAAAGGAGCTAAGATGATTTTCTTCTTTCCAAACCTGAAAGAATAAATGTTGTCCCTTCCTTGATGGACAACATCCCTATCAAACTCCCAAGGTCTTCCCAACAGAAGGTGACAGGCATCCATGGGCAATACATCACACAAGGCTTCATCAGCATATCCTTTCCCAATAGAAAATGGCACAACACATTGTTGGTCTACCCTAACTTCAGCCCCCTTGTTCAGCCACCTAAGCTTGTAAGGTTGAGGGCGGTCTTTGGTGGGCAATGTTAGTTTGTCTACCAATGTTTTAGAAGCCACATTGGTGCAGCTACCTCCATCATCAATCAAGTTACAAACCCTCCCTTTTATGGTACACCTGGTTCTAAAGATTTTGTGTCTTTGATCCTCCTCTAAGGGTTGGGGTTGTGTGTGCATCACTCTCCAAGTCACCAGACTTAATCCAGCATCAGGCTTTATCAACTCCTCACTAGCCTCTGCTTCAGGCTCTTCCATCTCATCATCACACACCAACACCTCATCCTCTCCCCAATGGATTACTTCTAGGGTGCTCAGAGCCCTTTTAGATGGACATTCTCTGGCAAAATGCCCATACCCTTGACATTGGAAACACTTTTTGAGAGGGGTAGTTTTTCTCTGGCCTGCATCAATAGCCTTGCCTTTATCAAGGTTGACAGGAGTCTTAACAGGGTTCACAGGTTCTCCTATCTTGATTCCTACAAAGGGTTTGAAGGTGGGGGTTCTAGCTGGTGTTTTGGAGGCACTGGATTTTCCCTTTCCCAACTTTTCTACCCTTATAGACAAGTTGACAGCTTCCTCAAAGGAGTATATATTCTGTAGTCTGACTTTGCTAAGTATCCTCTCATCCAAACCTTCTAAGAATCTTGCTATCTTTTGCTCAGGTTTCTCAACAACCTCACATTGCAGTGTGAGTTGTTCAAAGTCCCTTAGATAAGACTCTACAGGTCTTTGGTCTTGTTTCAGGTGAGTGAGCTTAATGAACATGTCCTGAGTGTAGTCTCTAGATACAAACTTAGCCCTCATTTTCTTTTTCAGTTTGAGCCATGATTTAACAGGTTCTTTCCCTTCCCTAACCCTCAATGTTTTCATCTTTTGATACCACAGTGAGGCATATCCTTTTAGTTTCATGATAGCAACCTTAAAAGCCTTTCTATCAGTGTATCCTTTAAACTCAAAGACTCTTTCTACAGACCTTAGCTAATCTAGGAAATCATCAGGGTTCATGCTACCTAGAAAGTCAGGGATTTCTACGTTTATGTCTTTGTCCTGGTGTCTGAGAAGACTTTGATCTGAGCCATCTGAGTCTGACATTTCAAATTGATCTACAGGTTGTCTCCTCCTTCCTCCACCTTGTGGGAAAGGTACTCCTCTTCCTCGACCTCTGCCTCCCCTTGTATCATTGTTCTGTTGGCCCTCAAGGAGTTCATTGACAGATCTGGAGACTTCCATCACAGTTCTGACAAGACCTTGAACTGTGTTTTCAAGACCTGTGATTCTCTCTTTACTCATGGTTGATTTTGTGTTTTTAACGTAGTTAGGTAAATGAACTCACAAACCAAAGCTCTGATAACCAATTTGCAATAGAATTATTCAGAAAACAAGCTAAAACAACACAAATTGAGCCAAGGACATACACTTAGAAGTTTGCTCTGTTTTTGTTTGGACTGAATACTGAAAGAAGGAGATAGAACCTTAACCAAAGCACAAAGCCAATGGTTGAGGGTTGAACCTTGATCCCAACACACAGCTAAGGGTCTAAGCTCACTTCCAAGCACAAAGCAATGGGAGTTTTCTCAAGCACACAGCCAAGAGATGATAACAGAAACAAAGGTTTCAGTTTTTGTGTTTACTTCAAGTCTGCCTTTCATTTATTAGAAACAAGCCTTATATAGGCAATAGGATTACATCTTGAACGTCCAAACACATCTAAGGTTAGTAATGATCCTCAAAAGAAAACAAAATAACAACTACAAACTGGTACAAACTGAAATAAAGTAAACAACAGAAAAACAGTTCTGAAAGAGACAGGTTTCTTGTTGCCTTGCTGCTGCTTTGTTATATGGTACATAGTGGACTTTTTGCTTGGTGTTTTGGTCCTAAACTGGAGTAGTATTAGTCCCCAAAGTCTGAGCAAAAAGCCCTCGAGTCTGCTTGGCCAAAAGAAGAAACTTTGATAGTGACAGCTGAACTGCTCCTGGATAGGTGAGAACTGGACTGGTGAACTTGGCTCTTGTTTTGAGAGGTGTTCCTGGCGTTTTCTGAGGAAGGTTCCCTGGACAAAAAGGTAGTAGACCCTCCCTAGAACCAAGCCCCATAGTTAGATTGAAGTTCCTAAGCTTGGAAGTTACCCTGAGACCCTCCCCAAGGTGCTGCGGCTGACTGAATTTCCTGAGGTTTTGTTGGCTTGTTTTGTGAGTCTGTCTTGTGTCTTGGCTGGCCCTGGCTAGTGTCAGGGCTATCAATGGCTCGTGTCATGGCTTGTTTGCTTGGGCCTGGACTATACAAAGCATTAAGATAGTTTTTGACATAGGGTGAGGTTGCTATTGGATCATGGTTGGACTGATCATAGGTTGGCTGGTCTTGTCTTTGAGCTTGGCATTGAACTCCTATTGCACATTTCCATAAAACCGGGTTTATATACGATATAATTTTATTAGGGTGATTTGGCACATTAATATTGCATGAGTTTACATATAACTATGCTGCATCTTGAATGAATGAATGTCATTTTGATTTATGTAATTTTGGAGTTATGTAATTTGTCTTAGTATGACCTTAGTTTTTAATCGATATTACCCGAAATGTATGGGAATATTGATTCGGTTGTAATTTAATGTGATCTCGTATCACTTTTATTGTATTATTTCATTTTGTTTTGCAAATGTATAATAGAATAGCCTTGTAATTTTATTATATCATTTGTAATCCAAGAGTTTCCTAAAGACGATGCCATTTGGAAAGGCGTTTCAAAAGGAAGACGGTGTCCTTGGGAGGCGTGAAAATGAAGTTCAAGGGACCAAGGAGTTGGTTTCCAAATTTGTAATAGTTAATTTGATTATCTATTATTTTAGGAAGGCCATACTAGGAGTTTTGTTTATTGCTTGCATTTTTATTTATATGTCACATGCATGCCAAATCGCCACTTAAACAACACATGCATTTTATCGAGTCAATCGACCGCGTCAATTATAATTATCGATAGTTCACTTATTTAGTTCACTTAAAAGGAGATAGATAATATAAATTGACTTGACCTCTATTTTTGTAATTGAGACTTAGCCTTAACAAATAGTAGAACCCATGAATCCCAATTTCGTAAGGAAGTAGGTTCGGCTCACCGAAGTGCTAAACTTATTACGTTGGGTAAGTGGGGCAATAAATCGTTATTGCATCGAAATTTGGTTGAACTCAACGGAAAGATTAGGGTCCGTGGCCCATGTGTTCCGGGCTAAAGATGACAATAAAGTATTTCATCGACCAAGAATTCTAATTGTAGAATCGGTTAAAGAGTTAACCCACCAAGTAATATTAATAAAGGTCGTGGAGTCTGTGGCTCACATAAACCCGAGTTAATATAGGATTTGGGTCTTGGAATCATTTATGTAATTGGATAGAGGTCATTATATAAATGGTAAACTTGTTTAAAATGTTTACAAGTATTTGAAAACGATAAATGTTGATGTTTTCTTTCATTTTCTATTTTGTAATCAAACTTATTTATTCGCAATATCGGCAAACGATAACGAGGTTCGACCTCCCTCAACTCACCACCGTATCTTGGCTTATATCCTTTATGGATCAATGCAAATTCGAAAAGAATTGTTCTAATTTCGCGAATTGGAATGGACAACTTTGCCTTGCCACCAAAGATGATGGTAAGCGTCGTTACCTCACCAAGGCTTCTCCCAACGCTCCTAAATGCAAGGTCAACTAACGCCGTAAAGGAGGCCTATGAGACCTACCAAATAGAATCGGCCACAATCAAGAATGTCTTGATCTTCTCTATAGATGCCGAGCTTCAAAGGAATGTCATAAAGATGAATTCCACGTATGAGATCTACACTAAACTCGTGACCGTGTTTTCACGAGCTCTTAAGATCACTCAATATGAAGTCGCTTCTTAATTTTTCGACCTTAAAAATGAAGGATGGTCAATATGTTTGCTTCCACATACTCAAAATGATTGAGCATGTCGAGGTACTAAGAAGCAGGGAATAACGATTCCTGAGCAACTTGTAATTGACCGTGAACTCCACTCCCTAAACCGTATCAAAGGGTTTGTTAATTTTAGGGTGAACTTCAACATGCAAAACGTAATGACGACTCTACATGAGTTGCACAACATGGTTGTGCAAACTGAGCGTGACATGGGCTACCATGCTAGCACTAGCAAAGATGTTTTGAACATCAAATAACAAAAGCAAAGGGAAGTTCATGAAGAGTGGACACAAAGGGAACAATCCCACACCTTCTAAGGACAAAGAAAGGCTATTGGGAATAGTTATTCTAAGTCTAAGAAGGGTGTCACCTCCAACGACACGTGCCATTATTGTAATGGTATAGGCCATTGGAAACGTATTTACCCCAGATATTTGGGAAATATTAAGACTGGACGAGTTCTTCCAGTAGATAATAGTTCTCCCGGATGTTTATGTTATTGATATTAATCTCAACTTTGGCATTTTGATACAAGTTGTAGTTCTCATCCTCCTAATTAGATTAAGAGCATGAGAAAAAAGACAAGGCAAATCAAGCTTTAGGGAATCTCCAAGATAAGGGAGCTAAGGTAGCCACCACACAGAGGAGACCTAAGGATTAGCTTGGCGTTCTTGTTGTTCGTCTTTCTAGTTATTTTGAATGTCGTTTTGGAACTTTTGATTTCCGTGTTAGACATGCAAACTGGTTATTATTTCCATTTTAAAGGACAATTGTTGTACTATATAATGATAGCTTGGTTTTCAACCCAAGTCATTATGTATGTGGAATTTATGTTCTAAACTTTTCATTATACAAAGTTAATATCTTAAACATGAAGTATTGTGACAAATTGATCATATGAGAAAATATAATGATTGGATCATTATAATTACCTAAGTTATGAATTGGATTCTCACTTATGGACTTGTGACTAAGTATCACAACTTATTTGAAATAAGAAAGATCAATTGCATAGTCAAATCGAGTTAATGAACTCACATTTGGGGATTTACAATCCATATAAGCCTTAAGATAAAATCTTTCAAACACCAATTAGACTCCATACTAGCTACGGAAGGGTTAAGAATCCTAAATTTGTTCAAGACATGGATAAGAGTCCAAGTATTTTGCTTAAATAGAGTGAGTCTATAGAGAAGCTAGAATACTAAAGTTTAAACAAATAAGTCTGCTATAGATTGCTCAAAGTTAATAAGAGTTAATACGAGCATCATACCCCACTTATACCTGGAGACCAAAGCTGTTTGTGACTAAGGAATAGAGCTCATGAAGCCATCCTTACAAGAATTTTCTCATTTACACCTAAAGAAACAAAACTGTTTGTGGCTCATGGAGCTATCCTTCACGTAAATAGGCGTATTTACTAAAGGATAGTGGAGTGTAAACTACTAAGGCTTGTGAGTTTAGGGGATGCTTTAATATGCTTACTAAAACTGAAAGAAAAAACAAACAGAAATGGAGGCTGTTTTAGAAAGAGTGGCTTGTATTAACTGAAACTCAAAGATATGACTTAGAGAGCTTCCCCAACAGCATGGCACAAGAGAAAGGACTAAAAGACTGGGTTTGAGACAGGTTTAGAGTATTACAGTAATGCACAAACACCCTAGACTTAGACTCAACAGCAAGCAAGCTAGTCACAGCAAAGCACAGACTTAAACTTGACTCACAAAGCAAGACACTGATCAGACACCTTGAAGATGTATCAGGCTTGACTCAAACTACAGCACTTAGCACAAGTTTGAAAGATTTGAGAGATTTCTCAAGGTTAATTCATTCATAAAGTCTGCTTAAAACAATACATAAGACCCTCCTTATATAGGGAGGCTGATACCATGTGAACCTTTGGATGTAAAGTCCATCTAAGGGTCAGCTTTGGACTTGAAATACTACAACAGATAACTAATTAAGGGCCTCACAAGAGGACGAGTTTAACAACTAGCTAGTAAAGACACAAAGACACAAAACAGACTGAAGCAAAAAGAAATAAAGCAGTTTTTGGAGTTTTCCTGAAATGGGAAACTGTTGTTCTTGCTGTCTTGCTGCCTTGCTATGGGTGTTTTGCTGCTCCTTGGAACTCTTCAACTCTTATTTGAACTTAGATAAACCTGCCTTGGATGAGGACAAGTTGACTTAGGCAAAAAGAACCCACAGCTGGACTTGTACTTTCCTTGCCATGAGGTTCATTGGACTCTGGTTTGGACTGTTTGTAACTTGAGATTTTGCTAGACTTTTAAGGGGACTCTCCTGGGCAAACTTGTTGATTAATGAGTTGGCTTGATGGTAGGCCATGGTGGGGGTGGTTAGGATGCTCTGGTGTACCTCCTTGGTGCTTGGTTTGTTAACTGGTCTGCTGGGCTCTGACAGGCATTGTTCCTGGCTTGTGTGTGGTTTGTGGACTGATTTGGACCTTGGCATGACTTGGTGATCCCTGGAATGTCTTCTCCATTGTCTTGGCTTGGTTTGGCTTGTAGTTGGCTTGACGTGGCCTGATGTTTGGACCTTGTGGTTTGAGCTTCAATCTGAGGGGGTCTTGTGGTCAGGCTTGTCTGGCTTGTGGCTTGATCATCAAGGCCCCTTGGGTGAGCTCCTGCTGCAGCCTCCCCAGGTTGAAAAGGGCTTGACCTCAAGCCTGTGTCTTCCTCTCCCTCAGAGTCTTCATAGAAGGGACTAAGGTCTCCAACATTAAATGTCCCATGAACTGCATATTCTTCCGGTAGATCAATTCTGTCGGCATTGGGACCTATCTTTTCTATGACTTGAAAAGGACCATATGCTCTTGGCTCTAGCTTGTTCTTTCTTTTGGAGGGGAACCTCTCTTTCCTTAGGTTGATCCATACTAAGTCTTCTGGTGCAAAGTCTTTCTTGGTCTTAGGAACCTTGGCATTCTTCTTGTATAGATCATTGGTCTTCTCAATTTGTTTTCTGACTGACTCATGGAGTTTTAGCATTTGTTTCACCCTCTTCTTGGCATCATAATGGATCTCTGACCTGCACACATTAGACAAATTCAAGGGCATTAAGGGGTTAGTACCATAGACCACTTCAAAGGGGGAGTGGCCTGTGGCTGCTGATGGAGCTCTATTAAAGGAGAACTCTGCTTGGGCCAGCTTTAAATCCAAATCCTTGAGAGATTTGCTGACTATACACCTCAAGATCCTTCCCAAGGTCTTGTTGGTCACCTCAGTTTGTCCATCTGTTTGAGGATGATGGGAGGTGCTAAACAACAACCTGGTATTAAGCAGCTTCCACAATGTTCTCCAGAAATGACTCATAAACTTTGTGTCTCTGTCAGATACAATAGTTCTTGGAACTCCATGCAATCTCACCACCTCATCAAGATATAGCTCTGCCACACTCACAGCATCCTCAGTTTTCTTATAGACAATGAAATGTGCCATCTTGCTGAACCTATCCACAACTACCATGATAGAATCTTTTCCTCTTGCTGTTCTAGGCAATGCCACTATGAAATCCATACTTACATTTTCCCAAGGCCTACATGGGACTGGTAGGGGAGTGTAAGGTCCTGCCTGAAATGAACTCTTGGCCTTTTGACAGACTCCACACCTCCTGAGCACTATTTGGACCTCTCCCATCATCTTAGGCCAGTAGAACTGATCCTGCAGTATATCCACAGTCTTCTGAACCCCAAAGTGTCCTCCAAGGCCACTTCCATGCACTTCCTTGATCAATAGACTCCTATAAGAACCTCTGGGAACACACAACTTGTTTCCTTTAAACAGGAATCCATTTTGTAGAGTGTAGGGTGAATCAATAGTCCTGGTTCCCTCTTTCTGTGCTAACCAATCTTCTGCAAAGTCTGGATCCTCCTGATACATGTCTTTCATGAACTCAAACCCAAGAACCCTTTGTTCCATGGTTGATAGCTGGGTGTATCTTCTAGACAATGCATCAGCTACAACATTTTGTTTCCCTTCTTTGTATTTGCTAGAAAAGGTAAATGACTGGAGGAACTCCACCCATTTAGCATGTCTGTGACTGAGCTTATGCTGGCCTCCTATGTACTCAATGCCTCATGATCAGAGTGTAGGACAAAAGGCTTGGGCTTCAGGTAATGACTCCAATGCCTTAGAGCCCTGACAAGAGCATAAAACTCTTTATCATAAGTAGAATAGCTCAGCTTGGCACCACTTAGCTTTTCACTAAAATAGGCTACAGGTTTCTTCTCTTGGATGAGGACAACTCCAATTCCCACTCCACTTGCATCACATTCAACCTCAAATAGGCAATTAAAGTCTGGTAACCTGAGGATAGGTGCACTGCACAAGAGTTTCTTCATGTATTTGAAAGCCTGCAAAGCATTCTCAGTCCAAGTGAACTCTCCTTTCTTCATACATTCAGTGAGTGGTGCTGCAATGGTGCTGAAGTTCTTAATGAATCTTCTGTAGAAAGATGCTAAGCCATGAAACCCTCTTACTTCTGTGGTGTTCTTAGAAATAGGCCAAGACTGAACAACAATGATCTTGTCCTGATCCACTGAAATGCCTCTACCAGACACTACATATCCTAGAAACTTAACTTCCTCAGTCATTAAGGTGAATTTCTCAAGCTTCCCAAAGAGTTTACTCTCCTTAAGTATCTCAAACACAGCCTCAAGATGCCTCAAATGATCATCCTTGCTCTTGCTGTAGATGAGAATATCATCAAAGTATACCACCACAAATCTCCCTAGGCAAGGACTAAGCACCTCTGTCATCAATCTCATGAAGGTACTTGGGGCATTTGACAGGCCAAAGGGCATGACAAGCCACTCATAGAGGCCATGCTTTGTTTTGAAAGCTGTCTTCCACTCATCTCCTTCCCTGATCCTCAACTGATGGTAGCCTTGCCTCAAATCAATCTTAGAAAAGAACCTTGATCCACTAAGCTCATCCAACATGTCATCAAGCCTAGGTATAGGGAACCTGTACTTGACTGTGATGTTATTGATAGCCCTGCTATCTATGCACATCCTCCAAGTTCCATCCTTCTTAGGGACCAATAATGCAGGCACAGCACATGGACTTAAGGACTCCCTTACAAACCCTTTACTCATCAACTCTCCAACCTGTTTCTGCAGCTCTTGTGTAGCCTTAGGATCACATCTATATGCTGGTCTATTAGGTAGTACAGACCCTGGCACAAGGTCTATCTGATGTTCAATTCCTCTCAAAGGGGGTAAGCCATCAGGAAGTTCCTCTGGGAACACTTCCTTGAATTGATCAATGAGGGGCTTAACTTCTGCAGGAATTATCTTAGACTCCCCTTCCTGAACCTCCTTTGAGAGCAGCATCAGTACAGGTTGTTCCTCACTACACTCTTTGACCATTGCTGATTCGGATAGAAACAAGACTCCACTAAAGTCTTCATCCATACTGGGACTCCCATTACTCTTCTGATGAGGTGGCAAAGGGGCTAATGTCAGCTTCCTGCTCCCATGTTTGAAGGAATAGGTGTTGCTTCTTCCTTGGTGTTTGGAGCTCTTATCAAACTCCCATGGCCTTCCTAATAATAAGTGACAGGCATCCATTGGAACCCCATTACACAGTACTTCATCCTTGTACACATTTCCAATAAAGAATGGAACCATACATTGCTTGTCTACTTTAACCTCTCCTCCCTTACTCAGCCATCTTAACTTATAGGGATGAGGGTGTTCTTGAGTGCTTAGCTTCAGCTTGTCAACCATAGTGACAGAGGCCACATTGGTACAGCTACCTCCATATATGATAAGGTTACAAACCCTCCCTTGTATGGTACATCTGCTCCTGAAAATGAGGGACCTTTGATCCTCCTCCAAAGGTATCTGTTGTGAATGCATTACCCTCCATAGAACCAAACTGTGGCCTGTATCAGGGAGTGCCACTATTGCCTCCTGACTAGGCTCTTCTTCCTCACTCACCACTTCTTCAACCTCAGGCTCATCCCTCTCATACTCAACTAGACCTTCTTTTTCCCAAGTCTCAACCTCCATTATAGTTAAGGTCTTCTTAGAATGACAATCCTTCCTGAAATGTCCATAACCCTGACATTGGAAGCACCTAATTCTGTTCTCAGTCAATGAAGTGCTTGGTTTCTGACCCATGATGCCCTTTCCCTTGTCTAAGGTAGGTGGGGGTGCTGTCCTGGGGGTATCAATGGTCCTCACCCCACTGTAAGGTCTGGTTTGAAAAGGCCTAACAGGTTTTGGTGTGATAGGCTTAGTCTTTCCTATCTTTTCAACTCTCAAAGACAAGTTAACAACAGCATCAAATGACCACAGAGGTTGCATCCTAACCTTGTTAGCAATGCTCTTATCTAGGCCCTCTAAGTACCTAGAAATCCTTTGCTCAGGTTTCTCATTTATATCACACTGCAAAGTGAGCTGTTCAAACTCTCTCAAATAGGATTCAACAGATTTATCTCCTTGCTTCAACTTAGACAACTTAATGAACAGATCCTGGGTGTAATCTTTAGCAACAAACTTATCTAACAGTTTCTTTTTCAGTTTAGTCCAAGACTCGATGGGTTCTTTTCCTTCCCTAGCCCTTAACCCTTTCATGGTTTCATACCAAAGAGAAGCATACCCTTTCAGTTTAAGGATGGCTACTTTAAAAGACTTAGGATCATTATATCCTTTATACTCAAAGATTCTTTCTACTTCTCTTAGCCATTCTAACAAATCATCAGGATTAAGACTACCAGAAAACTCAGGGATGTCTACCTTAAGATGTTTGTCTATGTGCCTGTGGATGGAAGCCCTGCTCCTTGATGAGTCATCTGAATCTGGATACTCTTCATCATCAGGTGGCCTTCCTCTGCCTCCTCCTTGGCCTCTTCCACGTCCTCTGCCTCTTCCTCCTATGGCAATATTGCCATCAAGAGCCTCATTCATGGCCCTTGTGAGTTGTGTGACAGTTCTGGTTATGCCTTCCACCATAGTTTCTAAGTTGGTGATTCTCTCTTCACTCATTGGGTTGTTTTTTGTGTTTTTAAATGTAGTTAGGGAAAATGAACTCACTAAGACTATCAACCAAAGCTCTGATAACCAATTTGGAGTGTAAACTACTAAGGCTTGTGAGTTTAGGGGATGCTTTAATATGCTTACTAAAACTGAAAGCAAAAACAAACAGAAATGGAGGCTGTTTTAGAGAGAGTGGCTTGTATTAACTGAAACTCAAGGATGGACTTAGAGAACTTCCCCTACAGCATGGCACAAGAGAATGGACTAAAAGACTGGGTTTGAGACAGGTTTAGAGTATTACAGCAATGCACAAACACCCTAGACTTAGACTCAACAGCAAGCAAGCTAGTCACAGCAAAGCACAGACTTAATCTTGACTCACAAAGCAAGACACTGATCAGACACCTTGAAGATGTATCAGGCTTGGCTCAAACTACAGCACTTAGCACAAGTTTGAAAGATTTGAGAGATTTCTCAAGTTTAATTCATTCATAAAGTCAGCCTAAAACAATACATAATACCCTCCTTATATAGGGAGACTGATACAATGTGAACCCTTGGATGTAAAGTCCATCTAAGGGTTACGTTTGGACTTGAACTACTACAACAGCTAACTAATTAAGGGCCTCATCAGAGGACGAGTTTAACAACTAACTAGTACAGACACAAAGACACAAAACAGACTGAAACAAAAAGCAATAAAGTAGTTTTTGGAATTTTCTTGAAATGGAAAATGTTGTTCTTGTTGTCTTACTGCCTTGCTCTGGGTGTTTTGCTGCTCCTTGGGACTCTTCAACTCTTATTTGAACTTAGATGAACCTGCCTTGGATGAGGACAAGTTGACTTAGGCAAAAACAACCCACGGCTGGACTTGTACTTCCCCTGCCATGAGGTTCATTGGACTCTGGTTTGGACTGTTTGTAACTTGAGATTTTGCTAGACTTCTAAGGGGACTCTCCTGGGCAAACTTGTTGATTAATGAGTTGGCTTGATGGTAGGCCATGGTGGGGGTGGCTGGGATGCCCTGGTGTATCTCCTTGGTGCTTGGTTTGCTAACTGGTCTGCTGATCTCTGACAGACATTGTTCCTGGCTTGTGTGTGGAATGTGGACTGGTTTGGACCTTGGCATGACTTGGTGATCCCCGGGATGTCTTCCTTATTGTCTTGGCTTGGGTTGGCTTGAATTTGGCTTGACATGGCTTGATGTTTGGACCTTGTGGTTCGAGCTTCAATCTGAGGGGGTCTTGTGGTCATGCTTGTCTGGCTTGTGGCTTGATCATCAAGGCCCCTTGGGTGAGCTCCTGCTGCACAAACAATG
>JAIUZE010024081.1:0-31867 GCA_022085475.1 Heliosperma pusillum | reverse complement strand
TTGGAACCGTCAATGTCTTGGTTCGTGAATGGTGATAATATGTTGGATTATTGTGATATCGCATGACTTGGCATGGTTTGTTTGTCGAGTCTCAATCTTATCAAACTTATACCGCTAACGGTGAGATGCAAGCCCTCGTGAGCGTATTCGGTTGCCTAAGAGTGTCTTCCCCGAGTCTTTGTATAACATGATGGATTCGGACTTGTACCTCTTATGCTCTTATCATTATATATTGAATTGCCTATCTATCCTTATCGTATCTCACATGTATATCAATATGTATGCATGCTTTACTTTTGTATTTCATTCTATGTACGTTTAATGTGATATGGCTGGGAGAACCCGGAGTTACTCCCCACTGATTGTGGCGTTCATGTTTTTCATGAATGAACAGGTTGCTTGCATGGATGGCTTTTTGCTTATGCTATTTTGGGTTCGGGTGTGAGCTAGCGGGCGTTGTCCCTGGATGAAACACCTCTAGACGTTGTTTAGCTAGTTGCTAATTACTTTGTCTTTTGTTAACACTTTGAGAGACTACGTCTCTTGTGGTATTTTTATTTAGTTTGTAATATTTTGACACTCCTCGTATTTTTCTATCTTGCATGTATAAAGGTTTTTAAAATACCGTATTTTCCGCTATATAATTCACATGCTTGTATGTTTTATATTTCCGCATTCATGAGGGTTGTCACAAGTTGAGGGAGGTCTATATGATCACATATAAGGCCTTCATGAGTCCCAAGAAGCAGAAAAGAAACCAGACAACAGGAGATGGAGACAATTTGAAGATTTTCCATTTCAGGAAAACTCCAAAGCTACTTTCTGCTTTTTAAAGTCAGTCTGGTTTTTCTCTTTTGTTTCTGTACTTCTTAGTTGTTGAGCTCATCCTTATTGGAGGACTTTTGTGAGTAGTTAAGTTAGCTGTTGAGAGTCTATGATGGCCCTTGGATGAGATTTGCATCCTAAGGTCCACATCTGTTTGTAATGCCAATATAAGCAGGCCCTTATGTACTGTTTTAGCAGATTAAGCTGAAAGTCCATAGACTTTATTTAGACTACTCTAATTAGTTACTAAATTATTTGTTAATTTAGTATTTAATGATCTATGTAACGTGCATGCAAATATAAAGACATTGTATAAAAGAGGAAATTTCCTCACATTGAAATGGAAATAAAAGGGCACAATAAGAACTCATTGTTATTGTTCTTGAGCTATAATAAAGGATGATCAAAGAACAATCTCCAAAGTAGAAGACCTCCTTTTAGTTGCACTAAGATGAAACCAAATAATCTAACCTTATTATTAACTAGATAATAAGATAGATAAAATACTACTAATATTAGTATATATTACTACACTAGTAATACTTAGTAAATATTAGTATTATGAGAGTTTAGTGAGAATATGCGTTTTAGAGAGATATGTGAATTAAGCACAAAATGAAGTAAGTGATAGATGAACAACTATTGTCCATTTTATAGCCATTTTGGACGAACCTCACATATCCAAAAAGCCTCTTATTTTGTTAATTTATTCACATGCAAGATAGGTAGTGTGTTAGGATGTATAAGCATGATGTAGTGTCACTTCTATTTGGATTATTTGAGCATAAAATAGAGCAACAATCATCATGCTTCCACTACTACTCCAACCAGCCACATGTCGCTCATTATGGTCCATTTTGATTTTTGATATTTGTCCCACTAATACCTATTAATCATATGCTTAATTATCTTGTATAATTAAGTGTTAATTTGATCATATAACAATTATATGACATAAATTAAGAAACAATATGTACTTAACATTTAAGTGATATTTTACCATTATATCAATATATAATGGGTCCCACAATGATTAGTTAATTTATTTTACAACTCCTTGTAAATATAATTAACTAATTACCTATACCTCAAAATATATGTAAAACCTCAACTAATTTAGTAATTATCGATTAATTACTAAGTTAGATCTTATTTAATCATATTAAAATAAGATATAAATTTATTAGTCAATTATTGCATAATTGAAAATAAACTTAATCGAATTTGAGCTCCTAACTTAATTTCTAACAATTAACTCTCGTACATATGTAATATATGTAATGGACTAATCAAATGTATCATATACAAATAATTATTTACTATTTGGGTTTCATCCTATAGGTGTGACCGAAAGGGATCAGTTGATCACCGCCGTCATACGAAAATAACGTCAAACTCTAGTCACCCAACCGTTATTGATTTACGATAATCAACTGACTAATCATATATATATATATATATATATATATATATATATAGTCACTAAATATCCCAATTATATTCTTTAATGAGATTTATTATGTGGCGCACTATTGTGGAGGACACCTACTCCAACAATCTCCTACTTGTCTGACACAAGTGTGCGTCACCAATTCTCTTGTCTCTTTATCACATCTCTCACTCAACGCAAGGTGTCTTTCAGGTCGCACTTGCGATTGATTATATCTAGAGTGGTTTTCTCGATATGGAGAATAACTGTCTGACCGAAAAATCTACCATAAATTCCTTTGCGAGCGTGGCCACGCATTTACAGTAACTACTCCTCGAGTGGCCTGAAGATGTTTGTACCCAACGTGACTGGACAATTCTTGTTGACTCGTCTACTCTGTATGATGCAGATCACCATGACCCAGAAGATATCCATCTGCCTCCTTTCACGGCACGACATAGAACACCAACCAAAGCTAATCGGATACAGCACCGACTCAGATAGACTGTCGCCAGTCAAAAGAACCGACTCATAGGAATAAGTTAGAAGACCCTGCAACGACCAGGCATCAATTAATTGATTTGAGATCCTCTACAAAGGTCACTGTCCGACAGAGTGTCATACAGTCTGTCTATGTAATTGACCAGTCATCTCCATGACCCCATGGTGCTGAACCAACCATCGATCGACTTACAATCTAGTCACTTCGAGACGTCACCTCATTGAGTGACTAGGGACAAAATACTAAGTTCATCCTATTCACTTGAATAGGGTCCAACATTGTCTTACAATCTATTCGGATAAAAAAAGTATTAAATTTAGTCAAACTAACAAAACAAGTTTATAATAAAACTCGAACAATGAATGCAATTATCTATAGGAAATAATTAATACAACATTCAATAATTACATATTACATAATCTAAAGGAATTCTGGTACTCGTCACAATCCCATTGTGACGATATGACCATCATGCTTAGCCTTTGATAAAGGCTTGGTTAAAGGATCAGCAATGTTATCATCTGTCCCAACCTTACAAATGTCAATTTTCTTTCTATCCACGTAATCTCTAATTACATGATATTTCCTAAGTACATGTCTAGACTTATTACTAGACTTGGGCTCTTTTGCTTGAAAAATAGCCCCGCTGTTATCACAATAAATCGTGATAGGATCTTTGGCAGTAGGGACTACTCCTAGTCCTTCCAAAAATTGCAAAATCCACACAACTTCCTTTGTAGCTTCAGACGATGCAAGGTACTCTGCTTCTATTGTAGAATCCGTTGTAACGCTTTGTTTGAAACACATCCAGCAAACAGCTCCTCCATTCATCATATAAACGTAGCCGGATTGGGATTTCATATCATCCCTATCTGTCTGGAAACTGGCGTCTGTGTAACCCTTTACACGTAACTCAGTCTCGCCTCCAAACACTAAGAACGAATCCTTGGTCCTTCTCAAGTACTTAAGGATGTTCTTTACGGCTATCCAGTGACTCTCACCTGGATTTGCTTGGTAACGACTTGTCATGCTCAACGCATATGCAACATCGGGACGAGTGCACATCATAGCATACATGATTGATCCAACAGCGGATGCGTAAGGGATCAATTTCATGCTTTCAATCTCCTCGGGTTTGGTAGGGCACTCTGACTTGCTCAAAATGATCCCACTACCCATAGGAAGAAAGCCTCTCTTAGATTTCATGTTAGACCGATCAAGAGTTTTATCAATATAAGTTTCTTGACTTAATGCTAGTATCCTTCTAGAACTATCCCTATAGATCCGGATACCTAAGATGCGATGGGCCTCTCCTAAGTCTTTCATTTGGAAATGAATCCAAAGCCACTCCTTCACAGAAGTGAGCATTGGAATATCATTCCCAATGATTAGTATGTCATTTACATACAAGACTAGAAAAGTTACTTTACTCCTACTAAACTTCATGTATAAACATGGTTACTCGACACTTCGAGTAAAACCATTTTGTCCTAGATGCTTGTTTAAGATCATAGATGGATCTCTTAAGTTTGCATACCTTCTTAGGATTTGATGGATCCACAAAACCTTCATGTTGTGTCATGTACACTTCCTCTTTTAGAATCCCATTCAAGAAGGCGGTTTTGACATCCATTTGCCAAATCTCATAATTATGAAATGCGGCAACCGCTAAGATAATCCTTATGGATCGAAGCATCGCAACTGGGGCGAAGGTTTCATCATAGTGAAGATCATGAACTTGGATGAAACCTTTTGCCTCCAATCGAGCTTTGTAAACATTGTTATGTTCATCCATGCCGCTTTTGATCTTATAGATCCACTTACACTGAAGTGGTCGTACCTCCTTAGGTAACTCAACCAAGTCCCATACTTGATTATCGTACATAGAATCCATTTCGGAATGCATGGCTCCTAGCCAAAGCTTTGAGTCGGGACTACAAATGGTTGCTTTGTAGGTAGTCGGTTCTTTACTTTCAAAAAGTAACACATTAATTATAGTCACCACCTTCCTCTATAATACCAAGGTATCTATCAGGTTGATGACTAATTCTACTTGACCTCCTAGGTTCCTAAGGAATTATGACCGCGTTAGATGAAGACGGAACGTTTTCCTCTACGTCCTTTTCGGTTTGTGGGTCTTGGGCTTCGTCAAGTTCAAATTTTCTCCCACTCTTATTTTAGAAATAAAATCATTTTCTAAAAAGACTGCATCACGAGACACAAACACTTTGTCCTCGTGTTTATTGTAGAAGTTATAACCACGTGTTTCCCTTGGATATCCTACAAATAGACATTTGTCGGATTTGGGTGCGAGTTTATCGTCAGACTTATTCTTAACAAACGCCTCACATCCCCAAATTCTCATGATCGACAAATAAGGGACTTTCCCTGCCCATATCTCATATGGAGTCTTGTTTGCCGCTTTAGTCGGGCTTTGATTTAGTGAGGATATTCCATATAAGATAGCGAAACCCTAAAAATAATCAGGAAGCTCTGTTAGACTCATCATGGATCGAACCATATCTAATAAAGTTCGATTTCTCCTTTCGGCCACACCATTTAATTGAGGTGTGCCAGGAGGAGTCCATTGTGATACTATACAACACTCTTTTAAGTGTGAATCAAATTCATTATTCAAGTATTCACCACCACGATCGGATTGTAGGGCTTTAATCTTTTTATTCATTTGGTTTTCTACTTCATATTGAAATTCCTTGAACTTTTCAAAAGCATCACTTTTGTGCCTCATCAAGTAGACATATCCATATCTACTCAAGTCGTCGGTAAAAGTAATGAATTAGTGATAACGACCTCTAGCTTGGAGATTCATTGGGCCGCACACATCCGTATGTATAAGGCCTAATACTTCACTTGCTCGTGTCCCTTTTCCCGTAAAAGGAGCACGAGTCATCTTGCCTAGAAGACAAGATTCGCATACACCAGAAGATTCGTAAACAAATGGTTTGAATACTTTAGATGAAACAAGTCTCTTTATGCGTCGTTCGTTTATGTGCCCTAAACGACAATGCCAAAGGTATGATTGATTAGGTTCACCTGTTTTAAGCCTCTTGTTTTCTACATGATAGACCTCTTTTGCGATATCTAGAACATAAATACATCCAATAGAAATGGTCTCGCCATAAACCATTTCATTAAAAGAAAAAGTAGAACGATTGTTCTTAATCCGAAAAAAAAAACCTTCCATGTCTAACACGGAAATAGAGATAATGTTCTTGGTAAGAGTTGGTACATAATAGCAATAATTTAAATACAACTCTAAACCATTAGGCAAAAGAAGAACATAGGTGCCCATGGAAACTGCGGCTACCTTAGCTCCATTCCCCATGCGCAAGTCCACGTTACCCTTGGCTAGTGCTCGCGCATCCTTCAGCCCATTACATGATTACAAACGGGAGAACCACAACCGGTATCAAATACCCAAGAAGATGTACTAGCAAAGTTAATATCTATCATATAGAGTGATGAAAGAATTTTACCTAACGTTGTCACACAACCGTCTTTCTTTGCTTTCAAGTATTTGGGGTAATTGCGTTTCCAATGCCCTTTGCCATTACAATAATAGCAATCCGTGTCCGCGTGTTTGTTGACTTTGGGCTTGGGTTTCATAAAGACCTTACCCTTTCCCTTGCCAACTTTCTTGAAAAGAGTCTTACCCTTTTCTTTGTCCTTCTTCACTCCAAGGTTCATGTTCTTCAATCGCATTGAAAGAACATCCTTATTTTCACTCCCACTAGCCTCCATGTCCCTCTCCGCTTTGTGAGGAGTGCATGGAGTTCATGAAAACTCTTTTCCATGTTGTTCATGTTGTAGTTCACCCTAAAGTGGGTGAACTTTAGTGTGAGTGAATGAAGGATTCTACCCACTACTACCTCCTTAGGAATCTTTCACCCTACACGCTCTAAGGTGTCGGGGTGCTCAACCATTTTTTAGCACGTGTGGGCCAACCTTTTGGCCCTTTTGGGGCTTAGTCTCAAAAAATTTCGTGGCCGCCTCATATTGAAGACTTTTAGGGGCTTGCGAAAACATTGATGTTATTCTCGTGATTATCCCATATGCATTGAGAGATATCAATTGGAGTTTGAGTTTGGGTGAGATGGACCAAATCAAGATATTCTTGACATCATTGGCAACCTTCAAATAAAGGTCATATTGGGCCCGAACCGCCGCGGTCGACCTTGAGCCGGGTTTGGTGGGAGGGGCTTCAACCAAGTAGCGAAACACGTTATCGGATATCGCGGCGCTCTTGATCATTGATTCCCATTCAACAAAGTTACTACCGTCATCTTTTAGGACACATTTGTCCATGACGGACCTTAACCATGAGTCCTTACCCAAGGTTGCGGTATTCCATGATGTTGACATTGTACGAATATGGTTACTACTACAAAAAAAAGAAATATATAAACATTAATTGTTATGATAATTTACTTGAAAAGCATTTTCACAAGTTTAGCATTTATATAATGACCCCTCACTAAATTATATAAATGATTCCAAGACCCATCCTTAGATAAAAATAATCGTATGCTACCCTTATCTAAAAATGGTAAGTCAATACTTGACTAATTCTACCCCTAGAACTCTTGGTTGACGAATTTCAACTAAATCCATCTCCTAGTCCCAAGATAACGCGTATCTCGTTGAGTCCAATCCAATTTTGGCTAGTGATCGTATAACCCTACTTACCCGAGGTAAAAAGGGACCCACGAGCGTGGTAGCCCTAATGAACACGGGATTCATAGGTGTTACTAATTTAGTCATTAATTCCCTATAAGTGAACTAAATCGGTGAATTGTGAATAACGTTGAATTGACAAGAGCGGAAAAAATAAAATGCATGTGTGACGATTTTGGCATGAGCGGAAATAAAGCAAGCAACGAAACTAATTATCTAAACTGTTTTAGAAATCAAAATTAGTCCCTACTAATTTTGTTGGTCATTAATTAGTTTGATTTTATTTTATTTGCTAAATATAACGGTTTAATCATAACTTTTATGAAATAAACCCAAAATAAAATATAAACATCATAAAAATTTGAAATCAAAAATTTTTTACATTCTGGAACATTTCTAGGAACTCATAAATCAAAAAATATTTTCCCAAAAACTTTTATTTAATTTTGTGAACAAATAGCTTTATATTTAACGTTTTATCAAATAAAAACTATTAAATATAGTAAAATAGTGAAAACAATTACGAAATTTCACCAAGATGATAGAAATTAGAATGAAAAATGTACCAAAAACTTTCATGACCATAAAAGGAAGTTTCAATTTTATGAACATTATAATCTCATATTGTCGACTTTTAACTTATAAAAATTAATAAACGTGCACCACTTAATTAAAAGTCACAAAATTTTACATGCAACATTTAAAATATGCATGTGAGATCATATTAAAATTTCATGGCCAGAATCAACATGTAACTATTTTTAGTTAACTTTTAACATAAATAATGCATATTAACTAGGTTTAAAAGCCAAAAATCAAAATAAATAGCAAATTAATCCCTAAAATCACGAAATTGGACCACAAAAATTTTGAAGTCAGTAGGTATACATGCACCAAAAATATTTTGTCCAAATATTATTTTAACTCGAATTTTTGATTTATTAGTTACCTTATAACTTTTAATAAAAATGTCCAAAATGAACATGCATGCTACAAACTAGCTCTGATACCACAGGAAATTCCATAGATCTTAATTAGACTCCTCTAATTAGTTACTAAATTACTTGTTAATTTAGTGTTTAATGATCTATGTAACATGCATGCAAATATAAAGACATTATATAAAAGAAGAAATTTCCTCACATTGAAATGAAAATAAAAGGGTACAATAAGAACTCTTTCTTATTGCTCTTGAGCTATAATAAAGGATGATCCTAGAACAATCTCCAAAGTAGAAGACCTCCTTTTAGTTGCACCAAGATGAAACAAAATAATCTAACCTTATTATTAACTAGATAATAAGATAGATAAAATACTACTAATATTAGTATATATTACTACACTAGTAATACTTAGTAAATATTAGTATTGTGAGAGTTTAGTGAAAATATGAGTTTTAGAGAGATATGAAAATTAAGCACAAAATAAAGTAAGTGAAAAATGAACAACTATTGTCCATTTTATAGCCATTTTGGTCGGACCTCACATGTTGAAATGGCCTCTTATTTTGTTAATTTATTCACATGCAAGATAGGTAGTGTGTTACGATGTATAAACATGATGTAGTGTCACTTCTATTTGGGTTATTTGAGCATAAAATAGAGCAACAATCATCATGCTTCCACTACTACTCCAACCGGCCACATGTGGCTCATTATGGTCCATTTTGATTTTGGATATTTATCCCACAAATACTTATTAATCATATGCATAATTATCTTGTATAATTAAGTGTTAATTTGATCATATAACAATTATATGACATAAATTAATAAACAATATGTACTTAACATTTAAGTGATATTTTACCATTATATCAATATATAATGGCTCCCACAATGGTTAATTAATTATTTTACAACTCCTTGTAAATATAATTAACTAATTACCTCTACTTCAAAATATATGTAAAACCTCAACTAATTTAGTAATTTAACGATTAATTACTAAGTTATATCTTATTTAATCATATTAAAATAAGATATAAATTTATTAGTCAATTATTGCATAATTGAAAAATAAACTTAATCGAATTTGAGTTCCTAACTCAATTTATAACAATTAAATCTCGTACATATCTAATATATGTAATTGACTAATCAACTGTATGATATACAAATAATTATGATTAGTCAGTTGATTAACGTAAATCAATAACGGTTGATTAATGTAATTGGGATATTTATCCTTAACTGTATGACTATATATTTATGATTAGTCATTTGATTAACTGTGTCCTCCATCAACTGTATGAATAGTCTCAAACAGCCCAAGTACTCATTTTCAGGAAAAATAGCAAGTCAATTCTATCAGTTTGAGTATTCATTTTCAGGAAAAATAGCAAGTCAATTCTATAATTCTTGAAATTATAAAAAGTACTTCCTAACACTCTTAAGATCATTCCTGCAAAGTTTCGGAAACTGATTCAATCATTTACTAGTTTGAAAGACAGTCTAAACTCAGGATTGCGTTATTGTATTCCCTGTGAGCTTACACTGCAAAGTGGTTATAAGAGCTTTGGTTGAGAATAAATTGTGAGTTCATTTCTTCCTAACTACTTTAAAAACACAAAAACTACCCAATGAGTGAGGAGAGACTTGCTGGTATGGTAGCATAGATGGATGAGCTAGCTGGAGTTGTTACTGCTCTAACTAGGAGCCTGGATGAAGTCATAGGAAACCACCTCTTGTTTGTTGATGGAGGCAGAGGAAGAGGTCGTGGGAGAGGCATGGCACCACCAGGAGGCAGAGGGAGACCACCAGATGAGGATGAGCATCCTGACTCAGATGATTCCACCAGGAGCAGGACTTCCATCCAAAGACACACAGACAAGCACCTAAAGGTAGACATCCAAGTTCACTAGTAGTTTAAACCCTAATGACTTACTAGAATGGATTAGGGATATTGAGAAGGTCTTTGAGTATAAAGGCTATAATGATGTTAAGTTATTTAGAGTTGATGTTTTAAACTTAAAAGGCTATGCTTCCTTTGTTGGAGTAGGTGTCCTCCATAATAGTGCGCCACATAATAAATCTCATTAAGGAATATAATTGGGATATTTATTGAATATATATATATATGATTAGTCAGTTGATTAATGTAAATCAATAACGGTTGACTACCTAGATTTTGACGTTATTGTCGTATGACGGCGGTGATCAACTGATCCCTTTCGGTCACACCTATAGGATGAAACCCAAATAGTAACTAATTATTTGTATATGATACAGTTGATTAGTCCATTATATATATTTGATATGTACGAGAGTTAATTGTTAGAAATTGAGTTAAGAACTCAAATTCGATTAAGTTTATTTTTCAATTATGCAATAATTGACTAATAAATTTATATCTTATTTTAATATGATTAAATAAGATCTAACTTAGTAATTAATCGTTAATTTACTAAATTTGTTGAGGTTTTACATATATTTTGAGGTAGAGTTAATTAGTTAATTATATTTACAAGTAGTTGTAAAATAAATTAACTAAGCATTGTGGGACCCATTATATATTGATATAATTGTAAAATATCACTTAAATGTTATGTACATATTGCTTATTAATTTGTGTCATATAATTGTTATATGATCAAATTAACACTTAATTATACTCCGTATAAGATAATTAAGCATATGATTAATAAGTATTTGTGGGACAAATATCAAAAATCAAAATGGACCATAATTAGCCACATGTGGCCGGTCATGGTAGTAGTGGAGAGTGATGATGGTTGTTCTTGTTCATGCTCACAAGTCACCGATTGATTATGACATGAATAGTATACCAAAATCATTTCAATTAACATTACACTCCACCACCTTGCATGAGAATAAAATAAGAAGAAAATCACCTGCAATTACATTTAGGGGGCCGACCATTGTGCCTATATAAGGCCAATTATTGTTCATTTTTCTTCTCTAATTCATTCTTTCTTATTTCTCTTACATCTCTCTAAAACTCATCTTGGAAGAATAAGTGCCCTGAGGAAGAGTCGGACCAAGCCATGGTCCTAGCACACCCTGACACATATCACACCTTAATGTTGTGGAGGGTTGTGCATTCCCAACAGACACCCCAAGAAGAGGATCAGAGGTCACTTATCTTCAAGAGTAGGAGCATCATCCAGGGGAAGGGTGTGTAATCTGATCATTGATGAATGGAGCTGCACCAATGTAGCATCTGTTACTATGGTAAACAAACTCAATTTGAACACTCAGCCCCATCCACAACCCTACAAGCTGAGATGGTTAAACAAGGGAGATGAAGTCATGGTAGACAAGCAATATTTGGTGTCTTTTTCAATTGGGAAGGTATACAAGGATGAGGTTCTCTGTGATGTAGTGCCAATGGATGCCGTCCACCTACTCTTAGGCAGACCATGGGAGTTTGATAAGAGCTCACTGCATCAGGGAAGGAGTAATACCTATACCTTCTAGCAAAGAAGCAAGAAGATCACCCTAACTCCCCTACCACCAAACCAGAAGAACTATGGGAGTCCTAACATGACTGAGGATGTTAGTGGGGTCTTATTTCTGTCTGAGGCAGCTATGGTGAAGGAATTTAAGGAGGAACAACATGTGTTGGTGTTGCTGTCAAAGGAGGTTCAGGAAGGAGAGCAAACTAAGGTTCCCGCATAGGTTGAACCTTTGATCAAATAGTTCAAGGATGTGTTCCCTGAGGAACAACCTAGTGGACTGCCTCCCTTGAGAGGGATTGAGCATCATATTGAACTTGTGCCAGGATCTGTACTCCTTAACAGACCTTCATATAGGTGTGATCCTAAGGCAACTCAGGAGTTGAAAAATCAAATTGATGAGCTGATGAACAAGGGTTTTGTGAGAGAATATTTGAGTCCTTGTGTTGTACCCTCTCTCTTAGTCCTAAAGAAATATGGCACATGGAGGATGTGCATAGACAGCAGAGTCATCAACAATATTACAGTCAAGTATAAGTTCCCTGTAACTAGGCTGGATGACATGTTGGATGAGTTGAGTGGGTCTAAGGTCTTCTGAAAGATAGACCTCATGCAATGCTATCATCAGGTGAGGAACAGGGAGGGTGATGAGTGGAAGACTGCTTTCAAGACAGAGCATGGGCTCTATGAATGGCTTGTTATGTTATTTGGACTATCAAATGCACCTAATACTTTTATGAGACTGATGACAAAAGTACTAAGGCCATGTTAAGGCAAGTTTGTGGTTGTCTATTTTAATGACATACTCATTTACAGCAAAAAAAAAAAAATCAGGATGATCACTTGAGGCACCTTGAATCAGTCTTTGAAATTCTGAGAGAATGCAAGTTGTTTGGGAAGCTGGAGAAATGTACATTCATGACAGAAGAGGTTAAATTCTTGGGGTATGTGGTATCAGGAAGGGGGATCTCTGTGGATCAAGACACGGTTGCTTCTGTTCAGCATTGGCCAATCCCTAAGAACATCACAGAAGTGAGAGGCTTTCATGGCCTAGCTTCATTTTACAGAAGATTCATCAAGAACTTCAGTGCTATTGTTGCTCCCATCACTGAATGCATGAAGAAAGGGGAGTTTTAATGGACTGAAAGAGCTCTGCAAGCCTTCAGACACATCAAGAAGTTTTTCTGTTATGCACATGTCCTTAGGCTGCCTGATTTCTACTGCCTATTTGAAGTAGAGTGTGATGCCAGTAGCCTATTTCAGTGAGAAATTAAGTGGGACAAAGCTAAGCTATTCAACCTATGATAAGGAATTCTATGCCCTTGTCAGAGCTCTCATGCATTGGAACCATTATTTGAAGCCTAAGCCCTTTGTATTGCATTTAGATCAGGAGGCCTTAAAGTATATAATTGGTCGGCACAAACTGAATCATAGACATGCCAAGTGAGTTGAATTTCTTCAATCCTTTACATTCTCAAGCAAGTACAAGGAACGCAAGCATAACATTGTTGCATATGCTTTGTCTAGGAGGTATACATTGTTGTCAACCATGGAATAGAAGGTCTTAGGGTTTGAATTCATGAAGGAGCTATACAAAGATGACCCTGACTTCTATGAAGACAGGTTAGCTCAGAGTGAAGGAACAAGGGTAGATGATTCACCCTACAGTCTGCACAGAGGGTTCTTATTCAAAGGGAACAAGTTGTGTGTTCCAAGGGGCTCTTACAGAAATTTGCTGATCAAAGTGTAGATATCTCAGTTCTACACCTTCTGCCAACCACCCAGTGATGATTGGGCCTCATATTTGGTGTGCGAAACGATTTATGACAGTTCTAAGTTTATCGCCAAATGATAGCTTAAATACTTGTGTCTACACGTTGGTCGTCATCTACGCACTGGTACGGTCATTTTGACAGTCATCAGAGTTCATTTGGAGTCCGGGTCGAAAACCGCTTCATTTTCTAGAAACCGTTTTAAAACTCCGAGTCGGAACGCGCGGAAATATTCTAGATATTTTATTAATATTTTCAAATTCTTTCTCTTTTTGATAAATATTATCTTATATCTTTTTTAAAATGGAAGTGTAGATCAACCACAATTCCGTAATAGAAACGTGGGAATCTTCTTACCGCAGAAGGAAACCTTTGGCGAAATGACGCAGGAGGTGTTGTGCCTCTTCGAAGGATCGCAGTTCCTGCTGTGCCTCTTTCCCACCTTGCTTTCTCCATTTTCGTAATAAGTTTGAGTTGTTCTCGAACTCTTCGTATTTTCTACTATAAAAGGAGCGTTGCGTTCTCACTTTTAAGGCACGCGAGTGTTCCACCCCTTCTCTTCTCTCTTTTCCTTCTAGACGTTGCTCTAAGCTATTGACATCTACGTGCTTGATCAATCGACCACGTAAGCTCAGATCCTTCTGGGTACACGTCACGTTTGCATTGACCAACCAGTTTGACCACTACACAATCAATCAATCAATTTTAGTCCTTTAACGAGGGCACTTTCTACATACATTCGAGTCGAGCTATCGCTAAAACGTTAACTTAGTTAATATCTCGTTTCGTCAACATGTAAATCTGAGGGTGTAAATCCTGTCTTTTTTATTGTATTTATTTTTTATTCAATTAATGTAAGATTGATGTCAGAAATAAATTCAAAACCGATTTAAAGTAAAACATTTTTATAAAAAAATTTTAGTATTCATCAGACGTCGAGAAGAAACGCAGAAGCATATGCGCCTTTTCGAAGAGTCGCAGCATGTGCGCAGCTTCTTCCAGAGGCTGCTTGCTCCTGATCTTCTTCTTCTTCTTCTTCCTTTGGTTTCTACGTTTTGTTTTCCTTTTCTTATTTTCTCTTTTCTTCGTACATAAATCATATTTAATCTTTTACAAATCGTTTTGTTTTTGGCTTAGATCCCTAATAATTCAATATTATCGGGTTTTTGTCTTTGAATTAAATTTGGGTTTTAGAGGTTCGATTCGTTCATATCAAATCTCTGGATACATTGCTGATATAAATTGTAGTGTAATTAATATGTTAAACTACTTTCACTCGAGTCATAGGTCAATAATCACTCATAAATACACCAAAATAACCTTCATTGCTTGCGATTCTGACTTCACAGTCAGAATTCAACTCAAGAACAAACGCATAGAGCGATGCGCCTCTTCCAGAGGACGCAGCTGTTGCTGCGCCTGTTCAAGGTTGGCTTATGTCCCTGAACTTCTGTTTTCGCCTTGACGTAGCTTTAATTAGGTAATTAATTAACTATTACTCATATTATCGCTCCTATTTGTCTTTTAGATTTTCTTCTTTTTTCTTTTCTTCAAATCTTCGTCTTGAGTATATTTCTAACGTAGATCCCATAATCCATTGTAATCTCATTTATTCATTAATTGTATAATTTTCTTTTTCTTTCGTATGCAATTCACTCTAAATTCCCAATTTCCACATAATTGCGTGTTAATTATATGTTCAACGACATAGTCTAATTCACATGCTAGGATTAAAACGGTGGATGTTGCATTACATGCATATAATCAATAACATATCAAGTACATGAAAGTCCATAGATTTTAATTAGACTCCTCTAATTAGTTACTAAATTACTTGTTAATTTAGTATTTAATGATTTTTGTAACATGCATGCAAATAAAAAGACATTTATATAAAAGAAGAAATTTCCTCACATTGATATGGAAATTAAATGGCCACAACAAGAACTCCTTCTTGTTGTTCTTGAGCTATTAATATGGATGAACAAGAATAATCTCCAAACTAGAAGACCTCCTTCAAGTTGCACCAAGATTACACCAAATAATCTACCCTTATTATTAACTAGATAATAAGATAGATATTATACTACTAATATTAGAATATATTAATACACTAGTAATACTTAGTAAATATTAGTATTTTGGGGGTTTTTAGAGAGAAGATGAGTTTTGAGAGATGAATGAAAAATAAGCAAGAATGAACTAGTGATAAATTGAACAACAATTGTTCTATTTATAGCCAAGAGGGCCGGCCCCTTTGATCACCAAGAGAGTGATTTTTCTTCTTATTTTATTGCCATGCAAAGTGGTGGAGTGTAGTGTTGAGTAAAATGATTTTAGGTTTACTATTCATGTCATAATCACATGTTACTTGTGAGTATGAATAAGAGCAACCATCATCACTACCCACTACACTATAACCGGCCATGTGAGGCCTAATTTGATCCATTTTGATTTTTGATATTTGTCCCACAAATACTTATTAATCATATGCTTAATTATCTTGTATAATTAAGTGTTAATTTGATTATATAACAATTATATGACACAACTAAATGAATAATATGTACTTAACATTTTAAGTAATATTTTACCATTATATCAATATATAATGGGTCCCACAATGCTTAGTTAATTTATTTTACAACTCCTTGTAAATATAATTAACTAATTACCTCTATCTCAAAACCTCAACTAATTTAGTAATTTAACGATTAATTACTAAGTTAAATCTTATTTAATCATATTAAAATAATATATAAATTTATTAGTCAATTATAGCATAATTGAAAAATAAATTTAATCGAATTTGAGTTCATAACTCAATTTCTAATAATTAACTCTCGTACATATCGAATATATGTAATGGACTAATTAACTGTATCATATACAAATAATTAGTTACTATTTGGATTTCATCCTTTAGGTGTGACCGAAAGGGATCAGTTGATCACCGCCGTCAAACGACAATAACGTCAAACTCTAGTCAGCCAACCGTTATTGATTTACGTTAATCAACTGCCTAATCATATATATAGTCAATAAATATCCCAATTATATTCCTTAATAAGATTTATTATGTGGCGCACTATTGTGGAGGACACCTACTCCAACAATCTCCCACTTGTCTGACACAAGTGTGCGTCACCAATTCTCTTGTCTCTTTATCACATCTCCCACTCAACGCAAGGTGTCTTTCAGGTCGCACTTTCGATTGATTATATCTAGAGTGGTTTCTCGATAGGGAGAGTAACTGTCTGACCGAAAAATCTACCATAGATCTCTTTCCAAGCGTGGCCACGCATTTACATTAACTTCTCCTCGAGTGGCCTAAAGATGTTTGAACCCAACGTGGGTGGACAATTCCTGTTGATTCATCTACTTTGTATGATGCACATCACCATGATCCAGAAGATGTCCATCGGCCTCTTTTTACGGCGCGACCTAGAAAATCAACCAAAACAAATCGGAAACTGCACCGACTCAGATAGACGGTCGCCACTCAAAAGAATCGACTTATAGGAATAAGATAGAAGACCCTGCCACGACCAGGCATCAATTAATTGATTTAAGGGTCTCTACAATGTCACTGTCCGACAGAGTGTCATACAGTCTGTCTATGTAAACGACCAGTCATCTCTATGACCCCATGGTGCTGAACCAACCATCGATCGACTTACAATCTAGTCACTTCGAGACGTCACATCATTGAGTGACTAGGGACAAAATACTAAGTTCGTCCTATTCACTTGAATAGGGTCCAACATTGTCTTACAATCTATTCGGATAAACAAAGTATTAAATTTAGTAAAACTAAATAAAAGAGTTTATAATAATACTCGAACAATGAATGCAATTATCATATATGAAATAATTAATACAACATTCAATTATTACATATTACATAATCTAAAGGAATTCTGGTACACGTCTCAATCCCATTGTGACGACATAACCATCATGCTTAGCCTTTGACAAAGGCTTGGTTAAAGGATCAACAATGTTGTCATCAGTCCCAACCTTACAAATGTCAATTTCCTTTCTGTCCACGTAATCTCTAATTACATGATATTTCCTAAGTACATGTCTAGACTTGGGCTCTTTTGCTTGAAAAATAGCCTCACTGTTATCACAAAAAATCGTGATAGGATCTTTGGCAGTAGGGACTACTGTTAGTCCTTCCAAAAATTGCCGAATCCACACAGCTTCCTTTGCAGCTTCAGACGCTGCAAGGTACTCTGCTTCTGTTGTAGAATCCGCTGTAACGCTTTGCTTGAAACTCTTCCAGCAAATAGCTCCTCCATTCATCATATAAACGTAGCCGGATTAGGATTTCATATCATCCCTATCTGTTTTGAAACTCGCATCTGTGTAACCCTTTACACGTCACTCAGTCTCGCCTCCGAACACTAAGAACGAATCCTTGGTCCCAAGTACTTAAGGATGTTCTTTACGGGCTATCCAGTGACTCTCACCTGGATTTGCTTGGTAACGACTTGTCATGCTCAAAGCATATGCAACATCGGGACGAGTGCACATCATAGCATACATGATTGATCCAACAGCAGATGCATAAGGTATCAATTTCATGCGTTCAATCTCCTCGGGTTTCGTAGGGCACTCTGACTTGCTCAAAGTGATCCCACTTTCCATAGGAAGAAAGCCTCTCTTAGAGTCTTTCATGTTGAACCGATCAAGAATCTTATCATTATAAGTTTCTTGACTTAATGCTAGTATCCTTTTAGATCTATCCCTATAGATCCGGATACCTAAGATGCGCTGAGCCTCTCCTAATTCTTTCATTTGGAAATGTATCCCTAGCCACTCCTTTACAGAAGTGAGCATTGGAATATCATTACCAATGAGTAGTATGTCATCTACATACAAGACTAGAAAAGTTACTTTACTCCCACTAAACTTCATGTATAAACACGGTTCCTCGACGCTTCGAGTGAAACCATTTTGTTTAATTACATGATCGAAACGATGATTCCAACTCTTGGATGCTTGTTTAAGACAATAGATGGATCTCTTAAGTTTGCATACCTTCTTAGGGTTTGATGGATGCACAAAACCTTCAGGTTGTGTCATGTACACTTCCTCTTCTAGAATCCCATTCAAGAAGGCGGTTTTGACATCCATTTGCCAAATCTCATAATTATGAAATGCGGCAACCGCTAAGATAATCCTTATGGATCGAAGCATGGCGACTGGGGCGAAGGTTTAGTCATAGTGAAGACCATGAACTTGGGTGAAACCTTTTGCCACCAATCTAGCTTTATAAACATCATTATGTTTGTCTATGCCACTTTTGATCTTATAGATCCACTTACACTGAAGAGGTCGTACCTCCTTAGGTAAATCAACCAAGTCCCATACTTGAGTGTCGTACATAGAATCCATTTCGGATTGCATGGATTTTAGCCATAGCATTGAGTCGGGACTACAAATGGCTGCTTTGTAGGTAGTAGGTAGTTTACTTTCAAAAGTAAACACATTAGAGTCATCACTTCCTCTATATACCAAGGTATCTATAAGGGGTGATGACATAATTCTGCTTGACTCATAGCGTTAGAAGGAATAATGGACCGTGTCAGCGAAGAGGGAACGTTCCTCGTGGCCTTTTCGGTTTGTGGATCTGGACTTCATCAAGTTCAAATTTCTCCAAATCGGTCTTTAGAATAAAAATCATTTCTAAAAAGGACACATCACGAGACACAAACACTTTGTCCTCGTGTTTATTATAGAAGTAGTAAAAGCAAGTGTTCCTTTGGAGATCCTACGAAAAGACATTTGTCAGATTTGGCGTGCGAGTTTATCGTCAGATTATTCTTAACAAAATCCTCGCATCCCCAAAAGTCTCATACAAACGACCAAAATAAGGGACTTCCTGTCCATATCTCATATGGAGGTCTTGTTGGCCCGCTGGAGTCGGGATTCGATTTAGTGAACATATTGCCAGATAAGATTGCAAAACACCAAAAATAATAGGAGGAAGCCGTCCGGGAATATCAAGATCGAACCATATCTAATAAAGTTCGATTTCTCCTTTCGGATACACCGTTTAATTGAGGTGTTCAAGGAGGAGTCCATTGTGATACTATACCACAATCTTTTAGGTGTGAATCAAATTCATTGTTCAAGTATTCACCACCACGATCGGATCGTAGGGTTTTAATCTTTTTATTCAATTGGTTTTCTACTTCATTTTGAAATTCTTTGAATTTTTCAAAAGCATCACTTTTATGCCTCATCAAGTAGACATATCCATATCTACTCAAGTCGTCGCTAAAAGTAATGAAGTAGTGATAACCACCTCTAGCTTGGATAGTCATTGGAAAACATACATCCGTATGTATAAGTCCTAATACTTCACTTGATGGTGTCCCTTTTCCCGTAAAGGAGCACGAGTCATCTTGCCTAGAAGACAAGATTCAGATACGCCATAAGATTCGTAATCGAATGGTTTGAGTACTTTAGATGAAACAAGTCTCTTTATGCGTCGTTCGTTTATTTGCCCTAAACGACAATGCCAAAGGTATGATTGATTAGGTTCACCTATTTTGAGCTTCTTATTTTCTACATGATAGACCTCTTTTGCAATATCTAGAACATAAATACCTCCAATAGAAATGGCCTCGCCATAAACCATTTCATTTAAAGAAAAAGTACAACGATTGTTCTTAATACAAAATGAAAATCCTTCCATGTCTAACACGGAAATGGAGATAATGTTCTTGGTCAGAGTTGGTACATAATAGCAATTATTTAAATACAACTCTAAACCATTAGGCAAAAGAAGAACGTAGGTGCCCACGGAAACTGCGGCTACCTTAGCTCTATTTCCCATGCGCAGGTCCACGTCACCCTTGGCTAGTGCTTGCGCGTCCCTCACCCCCTGTACATGATTACAAAGATGAGAACCACAACCGGTAACAAATACCCAAGAAGATGTACTAGCAAAGTTAATATCTATCATATAGAGTGATGAAAGAATTTTACCTGACGTTGTCACACAACCGTCTTTCTTGTCTTTCAAGTATTTGGGGCAATTGCGTTTCCAATGCCCTTTGCCATTACAATAATAGCAATCCGCCTCCGCGTGTTTGTTGATTTTGGGCTTGGGCTTATAAAAGACCTTGAATTTTCCCTTAACGACTTTCTTGAAAAGAGTCTTACCCTTTTCCTTGTCCTTTCTCACCCCAAGGTTCATGTTCTTCATTTTCATTGAAATAACGTCCTTGGGTTCACTCCTACTAGCCTCCATGTCCTTCTCCGTTTGAGTGAGGAGTGCATGGAGTTCATGGAAACTCTTGTCCATGCCATTCATGTTATAGTTCACCCTAAATTGGGTGAACTTAGGTGAATAAAGGATCTTACCCACCACCAATTGCTTCGGAATTTTTCACCCTAGTCGCTCTAAGGTGTCCGCGTGCTCAACCATTTTGAGCACGTGTGGGCCAACTTTTTGGCCTCTTTGAAGCTTGGTGTCGAAGAATTTCGTAGCCGCCTCATATTGGAGAATTTGAGGGGCCTGCGAAAACATCGACGTAATCCTCGTGAATATTGCATATGCATTGAGAGATATCAATTGGAGTTTGAGTTTGGGTGAGATTGACCAAATCAAGACATTCTTGACGTCATTAGCAACCTTTAAATAAAGGTCATATTCGGCCCGAACCACCGTGGACGATCTAGGAGCGGGTTCGGTGGGGGGCTCTTCGACCAAGTAGCGAAGCACGTTATCGGATATGGCGGCGCTCTTGATCGTTGATTCCCATTCAACGAAGTTACTTCCGTCATCTTTTAGGACACACTTGTCCATGACAGATCTCAACCATGAGTCCTTACCCAAGGTTGCATTGTTTGATGATGTTGACATTGTGCGAATATGGTTACTACAACAAAAAGAAATATATAAACATTCATTGTTAATTTCTTGAAAAACATTTTAACAAGTTTAGCATTTATATAATGACCTCTCACTAAATTATATAAATGATTCCAAGACCCATCTTTAAATAAAAAATAGTCATCGCATGCTACCTTTATCTAGAAAAGGTAAGTCATTACTTGACTAATTCTACTCTTAGAACTCTTGGTTGACGAATTTCAACTAAATCCATCTCCTAGTCCCAAGATAACGCTTATCTCGTTGAATCCAATCCAATTTTAGCTTGTGATCGTATCACCCTACTTACCCGAGGTAAAAAGGGACACACGAGCGTGGTAGCCCTAATGAACACGGGATTCATAGGTGTTAATAATTGGTAAGGCTAATCTCAATTTTTAAATATGTCAGAGATCTTGTCAATTTAGTTATTAATTCCCTATAAGTGAACTAAGTCAGTGAATTGTGAATAACGTTGAATTGACAATAACGGAAAATAAAATGCATGTGTGACGATTTTGTCATGAGCGGAAATAAAGCAAGCAACCAAGCAACGGTAAAATCCTAGTATGGCCACCTAGCTAATCAAATTAACTAGATAATTACGAATTCGGAAACCAACTCCTTGGTCCCTTGCCTCTTCACTTGGAACACCTTCCAAAATGGCATCGTCTTGAGGGAGTCACCGGTCTTCATAAAAATAATTACAAATATACAAATATACAAATTCCTATTATACATTTATTCTATAAAATGAAAATTTTAAATTATACAAACCGGCGATACGAGATCGCAATAAAATTACAACCAAACCGTTATTCCCTTACATTACGGGTAATAACGATTAAAAATAACTAGGCCATACTAGGTACAAAGTTTGCATAAGTTATTAAATAAATGACATTCATTCATTCAACCATAAATAAAATAAATTGATGCAAAATTCATGCCAAAATCGCCCTAAACACATTCATGCTCATTGTAGCTCGATTTTACGGGATTTATTAATTTTTAACCATTAAAAATCAATATCAACATTTAAATCTCATTTAAATTCAAAATAATTAACTAAACTGTTTTAGAACTCAAAATTAGTGCCTACTAATTTTGTTGGTCATTAATTAGATCGATTTGATTTCATTTGCTAAATATAATGGTTTAATCATAACAATTATGAAATAAACCCAAAATAAAATAAAAACATCATAAAAATTTGAAACCAAAACTTTTTTACATTCTGGAAAATTTCCAGGAACTATAAAAATAAAAAACATTTGCTCAAAAAATTTAAATTAAGTTTATGAACAAATAGCTTTGTATTTAATAGTTTTATCAAATAAAAATCATTAGATATAGTAAAACAGTGAAATAAATTATGAAATTTCACCAAGATGATCAAAATTAGAATTTACAATGTACCAAAAATTTTGAAGACCATAAATGGACGTTTCAATTTTATGAACATTATGATCTCATATTATCGACTTTTATCGTATAAAAATCAATAAACATGCAATACTTAATTAAAAGTCACGAAATTTTACATAAAATATGTAAGAAGTTCATGTGAGATCATATTAAAATTTCACGGCTAGAATCAATATGCAACTATTTTAGTTAACTTTTAACTCATAAAATGCATGTTAACTCGGTTTAAAAGCCAAAAATCAAAATAAATAGCAAATCAATCCCTATAATCACGAAATTTGACCAAACACATTTTGAGGTCAGTAGGTATACATGCACCAAAATTTTTCGTCAGAATCGTATTTTAACTCAAAATGTTTGATTTATTAGTTATCTTATAACTTTACAAAAATGTCCAAAATGAACATGCATGCTACAAGCTAGCTCTGATACCACATGAAAGTCCATAGACCTTAATTATACTTCTCTAATTAGTTACTAAATTACTTGTTAATTTAGTATTTAATAATCTATGTAACATGCATGCAAATATAAAGACATTTATATAAAAGAAGAAATTTTCTCACATTGATATGGAAATTAAATGGGCACAACAAGAACTCCTTCTTGTTGATCTTGAGCTATTAATATGGATGAACTAGAAGATGACCATCTTCAAGATTACACTAAATAATCTACCCTTATTATTAACTAGATAATAAGATAGATATTATACTACTAATATTAGAATATATTACTACACTAGTAATACTTAGTAAATATTAGTATTTTGAGAGTTTTTAGAGAGAAGTTGAGTTTTGAGAGATGAATTAAAAATAAGCAAGAATGAACTAGTGATAAATTGAACAACAATTGTTCTATTTATAGTCAAGAGGGCCGTCCCCTTTGATCACCAAGAGAGTGATTTTTCTTCTTATTTTATTGTCATGCAAATTGGTGGAGTGTAGTGTTGAGTAAAATGATTTTAGGTTTATTATTCATGTCATAATCACATGTTACTTGTGAGTATGAATAAGAGCAACCATCATCACTACCCACTACACTATAACCGGCCATGTGAGGTTTAATTTGATCCATTTTGATTTTTGATATTTGTCCCACAAATACTTATTAATCATATGCTTAATTATCTTGTATAATTAAGTGTTAATTTGATCATATAACAATTATATGACACAAATAAATGAATAATATGTACTTAACATTTTAAGTAATATTTTACCATTATATCAATATATAATGGGTCCCACAATGCTTAGTTAATTTATTTTACAACTCCTTGTAAATATAATTAACTAATTACCTCTATCTCAAAACCTCAACTAATTTAGTAATTTAACGATTAATTACTAAGTTAAATCTTATTTAATCATATTAAAATAAGATATAAATTTATTAGTCAATTATCGCATAATTGAAAAATAAATTTAATCGAATTTGAGTTCTTAACTCAATTTCTAATAATTAACTCTCGTACATATCGAATATATGTAATGTACTAATTAACTGTATCGTATACAAATAATTAGTTACTATTTGGATTTCATCCTTTAGGTGTGACCGAAAGGGATCAGTTGATCACCGCCGTCAAACGACAATAACGTCAAACTCTAGTCAGCCAACCGTTATTGATTTACGTTAATCAACTGACTAATCATATATATAGTCAATAAATATCCCAATTATATTCCTTAATAAGATTTATTATGTGGCGCACTATTGTGGAGGACACATACTCCAACAGTACAAACGATTTCCCTACTCATTAGTAGAGGCTGCTATCGAGGCGGGCGGGATTAGATGTTCGATTAAAAAGCTTCCTAATATGTACCCTCACCCCTTACTCCAAATCTCTATGAACATCCGTGTTCATTGGTATACACGAGAGTCATTCTAGACATAGAAAGCTAAGGGTAATGAGTTCTTAGTGTTCATGTCATTACTTTATATCTTGACATGGCATAAAGTATTCGAACGGTTTCAATTTTCCATAAAAATTGGTGGCAACTCCACAAATGTGTATTTCTACGCTTGTCTATCCAAGTGCGCCCCTTTGTAGTTCCCCGTGTACCACAGTTCGACAAGGATCACCAATCCGTTTATCACACAAAAAAGTACATGCTAGTGGCTTAGGAGGTCACTTTAGTGTCCAAAAGACACTAGATATCCTGCAGGACAAATTCTATTGGCCTAAAATGATGGGGGGAAGTGCAGATTGTGCTTAGAAGATATAGAGTGTGCAAGCAGGCTTAGAGTTCCTTCCAGGCAGGTCGTTATACACCCCTACCAGTCCCTCACAGGACTTGGAAGGATGTGAGTATGGATTTCATTGTAACATTGCCAAGAACACAAAGAGGGAAGGACTCTGTGATGGTTGTGGTAGACAGGTTCAGCAAAATGGCTCATTTTATAGCCTGTAAGAAGACAGAAGATGCTGCTAGTGTTGTAGAGCTGTACCTGGGAGAGATAATGAAGTTAAATGGGGTGCCTAAGACTATAGTGTCTGACAAGGACACCAAGTTCATGAGCTATTTCTGGGAGACACTTTGGAGGCTCTTGAATACAAGACTGTTGTTCAGTACTTCTCACCACACACAGACAGATTGTCAGACTAAGGTGACCAACAAAACATTGGGGAGGATACTAAGGTGTATAGTGAGCAAGTCCTTGAAAGACTGGGATCTGAAATTGGCTCAGGCAAAGTTTGCATTCAACAGAGCACCATTATCAGCAACATGCCACATTCCTTTTGAGGTAGTCTATGGAAATAACCCTTTGATGCGTCTTAATTTATCTGTTGTTTCCAAGGAAGAAGTGAACTTTGATGCAAGGAAAAAAGTGGAGCATATGATAAAGCTACATGAGACTGTTAGAAGGCAAATTGAGAAGACCAATGACATGTATAAGAAGAATGCTAAGGTCCCTAGGCATAAGAAAGATTTTACTCTTGGAGACTTAGTCTGGATACATCTCAGGAAGGAAAGATTTCCCTCCAAAAGGAAGAACAAGCTGGAGCCAAGAGCTGATGGCCCTTTTGAGGTCATTGAGAAGGTAGGGCCAAATGCCTACAAGATTGATCTACCAGGTGACTATGGAGTGCATGGAACTTTCAACATAGGGGATTTATGCCCTTACTATGGAGATTCTGAGGATGAAGAAGAGCCAGGCTTGAGGTCAAGCCCTTATCAACCTGGGGAGGCTACAGGAGGAGCTAACCAAGAGGGTCCTCATGGCCAGGCCATGATCCAGCTAAAGTAAGACAGAGAAGCCATATATAGCTCGAGCCACAAGGCAAGCCATGGCCAAGCTCAGTCTAGCCACAGCTAGGCCAAGTCAAGCCAGGGTCAGGCCAACACAAGCCAAGGCCTAGCCAAGCCTAGCTAGGCCACTGACCAAGCCCTATCTCATGCCAGGGTCCAAAACACAGTCCATCAAAATGATGCTCAGTCTGCAGTAGTCATCATTCAACCTGCCAAAAGGTACACTAGGTCAAGCCACCAGCCCCCACCGTGGCCCACTGTCAAGGCCACCCTATGAACTACAAAATTGTTTAGGATAAGTTTTTCAAAGGTCCATCACAAGTCCATAAAAATGCCATTCAAGTTCAAGTTCAGAAAGAGTCCAACGGGGAGAATTTTTTAATTTAAATCCAGTTGAGGCTCTTCTTTTGTTTAGATAAGTGTTATCTAGTTGAGGGAGGTCGATATGATCACAGATAAGGCCTTGATGAGTCCCAAGAAGAAGAAAAGAAGCCAGGCAACAGGAGATGGAGACAAGCTGACGATTTTCCATTTCAGGAAAACTCTGTGTATGTACTTGTTAGCTGTTGAGCTCATCCTTATTAGAGGACTTTTGTGAGTAGTTAAGTTACTTGTTAAGAGTCTATGATGGCCCTTGGATGATATTTTCATCCTAAGGTCCACATCTGTTTGTAATGCCTATATAAGCAGACCCTTATGTAATGTTTTAGCAGATTAAGCTTGAATGAAAACAAAAACCTTTGGGAATCAATTCTCAACCTCTCAAACTTGTGCATTGTTTGTAGTTTGAATCAAGCCTTGTTATTAACATGTGATCAAGCTGTGGTTAATAGATTAGAACATGTTAGCATCTCTATTTCTGTTCTGTGCATTGTCTGTGAGCTGTATTTGTTGGAGCTAGTGTCCTCCACAGTTAGTGTGATAACAGCTAAGGTTCACAGGGTATACTTTGATTTATAATCAGTTGATTAACGTTTATCGATAACGGTTGGCTTGCTAGATAAGTTTGACGTTATTGTCATACAGATGGCGGTGATCAACTGATCCCTAAAAGTCACACCTAAAGGATGTGTTTGAGAGATGTGATTATTTGAGAAAATAATCATATTGATGCCTTATTAAATGACTAAAAGGTTAGTCGATGTATTTGACTAAAAGGTTAGTCAATGTGATGATGATACGATTATTTAATAACGATTAAATAATGTTAGCTGGTAATTGAATATAAAATGTTATATTTAATCAATGTATATAATGTTGGTCTAAACTAAATGTAAACTGTTATATTTAAGTTGGCGGATATGTATTACACGATATTATTATAGTGTATTGGTCCGGCATTACTCGGTTCATGTGACGGTCCATTACTAGTAATAATTAGAATACATATTACATTATGTACATATTAAATGAGATGAGAACTACCTAATATAGGTTGAGAGGAATAAGGAAACAATATAATTCTTATTCTTTACTCTTAATCTCACGGTTAGATTAGGAGTAATATAAGGAGAAAAATTGGGTTTTCTAAAACCCTAATCTACTTCTAATCTCACGGCACACTAGGGTGAAAAGGAGGAGAAAAATTCTGATTTTTAACTCTCTCATTCATCTTCATATTCATCATCAATATACACACAAAATTAGAAGTAATTTTTGGGTATTTGTTCTAGCACGACGAAGGCATTTCTTGAACCATCTTGGGTGCAACGATTAGGAGAATACCTACTTTTGTATTTGTTCTTAGGCCTTTTTACTAGGACCGAAGGTTATTTCTTAATCTCTTGTTTTATATTATGCAATTTCATTTATGACTAGAAATTCATATAGTTATAATTTCATTATAATCCGAATTATTTAAAGGGAAGTATACCGATATTTCCCACAAGTTGTATCAGAGCCTTTGGCTATGAAATTATTTTATATGTCTTTTTCATTAAAGGATTGGTCTAATTTTATAAAAAAAAAAATAAATAAAGTTGCTTTTTTTTTTTGGCCGAATTTTTTTTTTTGTGCCGTGAGTTTTTTTTTTAGGGTTCCATTTTTTATTCATAAATGTTGTTGTTTTAATGTGTTAAGATAATAATATAATGAATTAGTTGATGTTTTGATTTAATGAGGATTAAATTGAAATGAAAATGGAATTTGTTTTGGATGTTAAAGAACATTCATTGTGCTAAATTTTTCGGTATGAATATACAAAACTATTATGATTAGTTGAGTATTTTGATAATCGATTAATCATGATTTAGATATTCACTTTAAAAGGTTAATTTGAATCATCTAGTTTGTATCAATGTTTAATAATGATTAGATGTTGAATGTTTGTACCGATCTAGTTTTATTAGCATGATCAAATTAAAAAGATTAATTTGTATCTTACTTTTTTACTGTTCATAAAAAAAAAAATTAGGGTTTGTTTTTGTTTTTTTTTTAAAAACCGAGTAAAAAAAATATAAAAAATTTTTTTTTGTACCTGCTACTGTTCTCGGCTACTGTTCATCCGTGAATAGTGAAAAAAAAAATTTTATTTTATTTTGTTTATTGCATTATAAAGATAATGTATGTTGTTTGTTGTTGTGAAAAAGTTCACAATGATAGATACCCTATTATTTTAAAAATGTTTAAAATAATGTTGAATTTAATTTATGTTATACCCGATAATATGAATTAAATTGGATTATGGTTGATTAAAATTGTTGTGTGCAATTAAGGAATTGTCACATAATTTTGATCATTTTAAAGGTGGTTTGGATAAATTAATCATCATAATTAATGAATTATGTCTTGAATGTTTAATTTATTTTGTTGATGCATTTTATTTTGTGAATGAATGAATGGATGAATGGATTATTTTGGTATTTTTACAAGAGGTTGTAATTTGTATTGCTTAGTGTGGCCTTAGTAGATTGTGTTATCGTAATGATGGTAACATGGTCTTTGATGTATTTTGAGATCTCGAATCTCCCCTTTGTAATCTTTAATTATAATTTTTAAATTAGAATGTAAATAGGTTTATATTTTGTAATTTTAAAAATTGTATTTTTGAGAAGACCAAAGATGGAGATCGGATAGCTCACTCCCGCTACATGGACCAAGATGGAACATCAAGTCAAGCTTCTAGGGTCCATAAGGATGGATTCCAAAGTGTATTTTTGTTCTATTTTGATAGGATAGGCCACACTAGGACTTTGTACTTTGTTTTTCATTTTTCCGTTCTTATTGTTTTTCTTTTGCATGATAGTTAGTGCATCATATTCCGCCTAAACCAAACCACCTACTTCTTAATTGCATGAAAATTGACTCATATAGATTGTATGTTAATTATCATGGACATCCAGATGTCACTCAAAATTCTAAAAGCTATCATCTTAAATTATTCATTCTCTAAATGCTAGATCATTCGTTCACTTAAATGAATAAAATTAAAGCTGATGGACCTTCCTCTAAAACCCAAAATTGAGATTAGTCTTTATAGGGAAAACTGCTATGAATCCCTTCTTCGTCGGTAGGCATATAGGACCTTACTCTCCATATGATCCCTTCTACGTTGGGTAAGTAGTATGTGTTGACCTATTTTACCTCAACATTATAGTCCGAGTAATATCTCGTGATTATGATGGACTAAAGATAGAATTTACAGAAATTTATCGACCAGGAATTCTAAAAGTAGAATTAGCCAAGAAGTTGGCTTCTCAATTTACAGAAATTGAGTCTTGGGATCATTTATATAATACTTGAGGGAGGTCAATTGTATAAATGCAAGAGTCTTCGCATTAATCGGTTTTGCATTAGACTTAATTAAAACGATGAAAAATGCTTATTATGTTTTATCATCTCCTCTTTCGCAGTGTAGCATTCATTTATATCGATAAAACTGTTATAACAAATGGCTGGACATGCTGATGCCCCTATGCCATGTGCCACGCTCGCACGCGAATCCTGGCTTAAGATGTTCATGGACAACATGAATCAGTACACGCGACTGAAGAATAACGGGTCCAACTTTGCGGACTGGGAGGCTTCATTACGGAATGCTGCCATAGCTGACGGTAAGCTCAAGTACTTGACTGAGCCACTACCGCCTAACCCAGGCCCCAATGCAGGAGCCAATGAATCACTTGCTTATAGTGATTTCGTAATGGAGGCGGGTGCGATAAAGAACGTACTCATCTTTTCAATGGAATCCAATTTGCAAAGACGATTCATTGCCCAAGGTGCAAACAAGATTTTCACCACGCTCACTAACGAGTTCTCAAAAGCACCGCAGATCGTTATGTATGAGCTTACCACTCGCTTCTTTGAGGCGAAACTCCATAAGGGCCAACCGGTTAGCCCACACATTCTCGACATGATCGAGAATCTCGAAAAACTGGAGGCACTTGATTGCAAAATCAAAGAGAGCGTGGTCATTGACCGCATGCTTCATTCACTCCATGATGGTTTTGCCCAATTCAGGGTAAATTACTACATGAATGATTTGAAGAGAAATCCTCATCAGCTACACTCACTTCTCATACAGACTGAGAAGGATCTGAAATTGAGTGGGAGCCTGAAACAGGACGTTCTCATGATTTCAAACAAGGGTAAGGGTAAGGGCAAGGCTCAGGCCGACCTAGCTGTAGGGAAGCCGAAGTTCAAGAAGCCAGGAAAGGGCAAGAGTGGGTACTTGATACTGGTTGTGGTTCTCATCTGTGTAATCATTTGCAGGGCCTAAGAAACATCAAAACTCTCGAAAAGGGTGAGGTGGACCTGCGACTGGGAATGGAGCAAGAGTAGCTGCCGTTTCAGTGGGAACATTTGTAATCCAACTCCCGAGTGGATTTGAGTTATTTTTAAATAACTGTTACTATGTACCCAGTTTATCTGAAAACATTATTTCTGTTTCCGTACTCGATAAAGACTGTTTTTCATTTGTAATAAAGGATAATAGCTGTATTTTCTCTTTTAACGAAATGATTTATGGTAAAGCAGTTTCCATGAATGAGATTTATGTTTTAGATCAAACCACAGATATATTGCATGTGAGTAATAAAAAGGTAAAGGTTGGTGACAAAGATCAAACCTATCTATGGCATTGTTGTATGGGACACATAAATGAAAAACGCGTGAAGAAGCTCATTGACAATGGGACTATCTCCCCATTTGACTATGCAACATTTGGCACGTGTGAATCATGTCTCATAGGCAAAATGACTCGAATTTCCTTCAAAGGTGTTGGAATGCGCGCTACTGACCTATTAGGACTCATACATACTGATGTGTGTGGACCTATGTCAATCAACGCTAGAGATGGCTATAGATATTTTATCACTTTCACGGACGATTTGAGTAGATATGGATATGTCTACTTAATGAAGCACAAAAGTGAGTCTTTTGATAAGTTCAAGGAATACCATAATAAGGTTGAAAACCAGCTGGGTAGAAAGATTAAAGCACTACGTTCAGATCGTGGTGGCGAATATCTTTCAAATGAGTTTGATCAACACCTTAAAAACTGTGGTGTAGTACTACAGTTAACTCCACCTGGAACACCTCAATTAAATGGTGTGTCCGAACGGAGAAATCGAACATTACTTGATATGGTTCGATCCATGATGAGTCACACGGTAGTGCCTGATTCATTGTGGGGCTCTGCTCTTTTGTCA
>JAIUZE010024080.1:0-21870 GCA_022085475.1 Heliosperma pusillum | reverse complement strand
ATGCCCTAATTACAATTAAATAGGGTAAGAATCACAACTCGTATCTATATACCAAAGTTGAGATCATAACATAAACGATAAGGATAAATTTCCAACTGAAACATCTTTCCAGTTTTGATATCTCCTAGATATTTAGTGCAATTCCTCTTCCATGCCCTATGTCATTACAATAATAGCACTTGTCCTCGGTTGAGTCACCTTTCTTAGGTTTGGGTGAGCTTTTCTCAATAGCTTTTTCCCTTTCCTTTGAAGGTTGAGGGCTTTTCCCTTTACTATCACCTTTCTTGAACTTCCCCTTGCTCCTTCTATTAATATGGAACACATTCTTGGATGTGCTAACATTTAGCCCATGTCTCTCTTGGCTTGCACGAGCATCTTGTGCAATTTATGAAGAGAGGTTTTCATGTTATGCATATTGACGTTTACCCTAAACCGCACATATGCTTTGATTTTCCCCAAGGAATGTAAGACTCGGTCGATAACGAGTTGTTCGGGAATGGTCACCCCTTGCAATTTAAGAGTCTCAACATGCTCAATCAATTTGAGTACATGAGGGCTAACTTTTGGTCCTCTTTTAGGTTCATGTTGAATAATGTGGAAGCCGTCTAATATAGTATGATCCTAGGAGCTTGTGAAAAACATGGTCACAAGCTTAGCATAGATCTCATAGGCCGTGCTCATCTTATGGCACTCCCTTGAAGATCGGCCTCCAACGAGAAGATCAACACGTTTTTGATCGCGGCGGACTCTTTGTGGCTAGCCTCATAGGCTCGCCTTGCGTGGCGGTTGACCTTTCAGTAGGTGCAGTGGGCGAGGCCTTGGCAAGGTAACGAAACCTGTCGTCACCCGCCGTGGCCAAGCAGAGTTGCATATCCCAATTGGTAAAATTAGCGCCATTCTTTTCTAACTTGCATCGATCCATGAAGGATCGAAGCCATGAGACATTCGTGAAAATTGGAGCATAGGTGGTGGTGGATGAATTAGCATTTGCCATTGCGAATAAAAAATATTAACTACAAATTTTAAAGACATAAAGGAAATGTTAACATTTATCATTTTAAATACTTGTAAACATTTTAAACAAGTTTTAACATTTAAATAGTGACCTCTACCCAACTAGTATAAATGAATCCAAGATCCAAATTCATATCAACTTGGGCACGGTAAGCCGATTCATCCCTCATTAACATAATTCGGTGGATTAACTCTTTAATCGATTCTACATTAGAACTATCAGTCGACAATATTACTTTAATATTTATCTTAAGCCCGAAACACATGCGGCTACGGTCGCGAATACTTCCGTTGAGCTCAATCCAAATTTCGAAATAATAACATTTATTACCCCACTTACCCAACGTAACAAGTTTAGCACCCCGGTGAGCCGAGCCTACTTCCTTGCGAAATAGGGTTTCACGGGTTCTACATTTGGTAAGGCTTAATCTCAATTATTTATTATGAGAGGTCATATCAATTTATTATCTATCTCGTTTAAGTGAACTAAATCGATGAATCAACGATAATTTTAATTGACACGGTCGAATACTCGATAAAATATGCATGTCATGTTATGGCGATTTGGCAATGCATGCAAACATATTAAATAAAAATGCAAGCATAAAAATAAAACTCCTAGTATGGCCTTTCTAGAATAGAAAATCATATAATCTATTACAAGTTCGGAAACCAACTCCTTTGGTCCCTTGAACTTCATAAGCACGCCTCCCTAGGTCACCGTCTCTCTCGGAACTCCTTTCCGAATGGCACCGTCTTTGGGCAACTCCGGTTTTACAATTAGTTACAAAATATATAATAAAATTACAATAATTTCCTATTATACATTTGTAAAATAAAATAATACAATAAAAGTGATTCGAGATCACATTAAATTACAACCGAATCAATATTCCCTTACATTTCGGGCAATCTCGATTAAAACTAAGGCCATACAAGGAAAAATTACATAATTCCAAATTACATAAACCAAAATATGACATTCATAAATTGAAAATATGACATTCATAAATAAAATGCAGCATTATAATATGTATAAAACATGCTCATGTTAAATGCCAAATCGCGCTATTTAACGGTTATATCGAATATAACCCGGTTTTACAGAAATGCGTGATAATAACACTTTAAAATCACCAAACAAAACTTAAATCATATTTAAGTCCAAGTTAATTATCCCAACTCATTTAGGCCTCAAAAATTAGTCATACTCAATTTTTTGACAATAATTCAACTTGTTGTTATACAATTGCTCATAGTTAGACTTTTTAAAATCATATTTTAATCAAATAAATTCAAATTTAATTACATTAATTTCAAAATTTGAATTTCAAAATTTTGTACATTCTGGAACATTTCCATGACACTCATAATGTCATGAAATTTATTTTAGCTATATTTGCTAAATTAGTCACTATTTATACCATTTTTACATTAAAAATTCTTAAATCATGCTAGACAAATCACATCAGTCTCAAATTTTCCAGTCTGACAGGAAAACATGCATGTAACAACATACTAATATTTCATGGTCAGATTCAAAGCGGAAGTATTTTTAACCATTTGACATTTATTTATTTCGTTTTATCATATAAAAATCATAAATCACACGAAATAGTTCCAATTCACACGAAATTTTGCATACAGTAAGTAAAATGCATGTGTGATATTGTGTAAAAATGTCAAGGTCAGAAGACAAGTCTAACTATTTTTAGCATTTTAAAAATCATTTTACTCATTAAAATGTAATAAAAACACTAAAAATCATATTTGAGCACTATAAATTTCCATAAATCATCAAAATGACCTAAAATCATTTTAGGACCAGAATATATTGACATGAAAATAACTTTGTGATTTTATCTTATAAAACACAAATTACTAGTTTTCTTTAAGTTACCATAACTCGAAAAAACTATAAATCGATTATGCATGCAACAACCAAGGCTCTGATACCGCTTGTAAGTTTCTTAAACTCGATATTAGACATTTCTAATATCATATAATTAATAGTTTACCCTTAAACTATATAGATTTTATGCATGCATAACAAAAGAATTAGAAGAAAGAATTTCTTTACATTGATTATATGGAAATAGGCACAATATTTGAACTCCTTTCAAATATTGATCTTGAGCTAGTAAGATGAGGATGAAATCCAAGTTTCAAAGTAGAAACTCTCCAATTAGTTGCACCCAAGACTACCCTTAATCTCTACAAGATAATACTACACTAGTATTAAATGTAGTAACCCTTTAAAACGATCTAATAACTCTTAATACTACACTAGTATATTATTAGAGAATATGAACTCTAAGTATTATGTAAACTTCTTAAGTTTAGTGAGATGTTAGAGAGAAGTAGTGATTTTGCATGAATGAAAATATATGAGATAGTATAGAATAAATAAGAGGAAAAACAAGCCCTCTTTTGGCTTGGGAGAACCGGTCACACAACACCTCACATGGGTGGGGTGTTGTCATTTTCACATTGTTCTTCACAATGTAAGTTTGAGTGTATGGATTATTGTAGTAATGATTTGTTCTAATTCTTAATTAGAATAAAATACAAACTAAAATCATACCCACCAACACCACAAAAACCGGTGCACCCATGTAATATGGGTGTCCATTTTATTTTTGCAATTTGTCATTTGTCACAAGTGTGACATGTGACATGTAACATGTAATTAGGTTTATAAATGTACATTTAACAAATTTAAATGCAATTTCATAACAAATAAATTAGACTTAACATTTTAAGTCACATTTTATAATTACATGTAAATAAAATGGGTCCTCTCATATTAGGTTAAAATAATCTACAACAGTTTGTAATTATAATCGAACAATTTTACTTATCTCAAATGTTTCATAAACATAATGCATTCTTAGTAATATAACAATTAATATTACCAAAAATGAATCTTATTTAATCATATTAAAATAAGATATATTTCTCACTCACAGTTTAAACTTAGTTCATTTTAAGGGATTAATTAATCTGTATCATTATACAATTAATTAATGTACATGATTAGGGGATTGTCTTTTAGGTGTGACCTCAAGGGATCAAGTGATCACCACCGTCATACGACAGTAACGTCAAACTCAATTGAGCCAATCGTTACCGATTTATGTTGACCAGTTGACTATAATATTCATCATCCCTTTGTATTCTTATTATTGAGATTTAATTATGTGATCGCACTATTGTTGAGGACATTTACTCCAACTTAAACAACCAGGTAATCTTCCTCCTCAAGGACACCCCCCACATGAACAAGCCAATGCTATCACCTTGAGGAGTGGAACACATTACAAAGGCCCTGAAATGATAGGGGATGAAACCAATAAAAGTTTGGAAGTTGTTGATCAAAGTTTGAAAAACAGCGAAAAATGGGCTGAAAATAAGGTTGCTCGATCGCGCAGCACCCCTTTCCTCGATCGAGCAACCCAGAAAATTTGCCAAAATTCTGCTCGGGAAGTTTCTGAAAGTTACTGTTCTGAAAAACTCGATCGAACAACCCCTGATCAGGATGAAAAGTCTTCTAATTCATCTTCCAAAGCCAAAGAAGCCAAGCCAATTGCCATTGCACTTCCCTTTCCGCACCGCCAACATAAATCCAAGCTTGATAAACAGTTTGGGAGGTTTATGGAAGTGGTTAGGAATCTGCAAGTGAGTGTACCTTTTACTGAGTTGATTACTCAAGTGTCGGCTTATGCAAAGTTCATGAAAGATACATTGACAAGGAAGCTGGAGTGTAAACTACTAAGGTTTACAAGTTTTGATGGATGCTAGACTAGATTCACTTAAACTGACAACAACTCAAATAGAAATGGAAGCTGTTTTAGAGAGAGTAACTTATATCAACTGAAATTCAAAGGATATGACTTAGAGAAACTCCCCTAGAGCATAGCACAAGAGAAGGGACTCAAAGACTAGTTTAGAGACAGTTTTTAAGTGTTACAGCAAAGCACAAACACCCTAGACTAGACTCAACAGCAAGCAAGTTAACCACAGCAAGGCACAGATATAACTTGACTCACAAGACAAGGCACTGATCAAACACCTTGAAGATGTATCAGGCTTGTTTCAAACTACAGCTCTTAGCACAAGTTTGATAGATTTGAGGGATTTCTCAAAGTTAATTCATTCATAAAAGTCTGCCTGAAATAAACATACAAGACCTCCTTATATAGGGAGGCTGATATCTTGTGAGCCATTGGATGTACAGATCATCCAAGGGCCAACTTAGGATTCAAACTACTACTACTGACACTAATTAAGAGCCTCACAATAGGACGAGCTCAAAAACTATAAAGAACAGACACAAGACACAAAAACAGACTGAACAAAAAAAGCAAATAAAGCAGTTTTGGAGTTTTCCTGAAATGGAAATCTGTTGTTCTTGTTGCCTTGTTGCTTTGCCTGGATGTGTAGCTGCTCCTTGGGACTCTCTACTCTTACTAGAACTTAGATAAGACCTGCCTTGGACGAGGACAAGTTGACTTAAGCAAAAGGAAACCACAATCTGACTTGTACTTTCTTTGTTTTAATTGGTTGCTGGACTCTAACTTGGGGTGTCTATTTCATGAGTTTTTGCTAGACTTCAAAAGGGTTTGTCCTGGACAAACTTGTAGCTTAGTGGGTAGTCTTGATGGTAGGCCATGGTGGGGGTGGGTGGGATGCTCTGGTGTACCTCCTAGATGCAGGGTTTGTTAATTGGTCTGCCTGGGCCTGAATGGCTTTGTTTCTGTCTTGTGTGGGTAATGTGGGTTGTGTTGGGGCTTGGCATGGGTTGCTGTGTCCTGGACTGTCTTCCTCACTGGTGTGGCTTGGCCTGGCTTGATCTTGGCTTGTCATAGCTTGTTGTTTGGACCTTGTAACTCGAGCTTCCATCTGAGGGGTCCTTGGGGTCAGGCTTGTCTTGTTTGTGGTTTGATCAACAAGACCCCTTGGGTGAGCTTCTGCTGCAGCCTCCCCAAGTTGAAAAGGGCTTGCCCTTAAGCCTGTGTCTTCCTCTCCCTCAGAGTCTTCATAGAAGGGACTAAGATCTCCCACATTGAATGTTCCATGGACTACATACTCTCCTGGTAGATCAATTCTATAGGCATTAGGACTTATCTTCTCCATGACTTGAAAAGGACCATCTGCTCTTGGCTCTAGCTTATTCTTTCTCTTGGAAGGGAACCTTTCTTTCCTTAGGTTGATCCATACTAAATCTCCTGGTGCAAAGTTTTTCTTGGCCTTAGGAACCTTGGCATTTCTCTTGTATAGATCATTAGTTCTCTCAATTTGTTTTCTGACTGACTCATGGAGTTTTAGCATTTGTTCTACTCTCTTCTTGGCATCATAGTGGATCTCTGACCTGCACACATTAGACAAACTCAAAGGCATTAAGGGGTTAGTACCATAGACCACTTCAAAGGGGGAGTGGCCTGTGGCTCCTGATGGAGCTCTATTGAAAGAGAACTCTGCTTGAGCCAATTTCAAGTCCCAATCCTAGAGAGATTTGCTGACTATACACCTCAAGATCCTTCCCAAGGTCTTGTTGGCCACCTCAGTTTGGCCATCTGTTTGAGGATGATGGGAGGTACTAAACAACAACCTAGTGTCAAGCAGCTTCCACAATGTTCTCCAGAAATGGCTCATAAACTTTGTGTCTCTGTCAGATACAATAGTCCTTGGGACTCCATGTAACCTCACCACCTCATCAAGGTATAGCTCTGCTACACTCACAGCATCCTCAGTCTTCTTACAAGCTATGAAATGTGCCATCTTACTGAACCTATCCACAACCACCATGATAGAATCTTTCCCTCTTGCTGTCCTAGGCAATGCTACTATAAAATCCATGCTCACATCTTCCCAAGGCCTACATGGGACTGGTAGGGGAGTGTAAGGTCCTGCTTGAAAAGAACTCTTGGCCTTTTGACAAACTCCACACCTTCTGAGTACTATTTGGACTTCTCCCATCATCTTAGGCCAGTAGAACTGATCCTGCAGTATGTCCACAGTCTTCTAAACCCCAAAGTGTCCTCCAAGGCCACTTCCATGCACCTCCTTGATCAATAGACTCCTATAAGATCCTCTGGGAACACACAGCTTGTTTCCTTTGAACAAGAATCCATTTTGCAGAGTATAGGATGAATCAATGGTCCTTGTTCCCTCTTTCTGTGCTAACCAATCTTCTGCAAAGTCTGGATCTTCCTGATACATATCCTTCATGAACTCAAAGCCAAGGACCCTTTGCTCCATGGTTGATAGCAGAGTGTACCTCCTAGACAATGCATCAACCACCACATTTTGTTTGCCCTCTTTGTATTTGCTAGAAAAGGTGAATGACTGGAGGAACTCCACCCACTTAGCATGCCTATTACTGAGCTTATGCTGGCCTCCTATGTACTTCAATGCCTCATGATCAGAGTGTAAGACAAAAGGCTTGGGCTTCAGGTAATGACTCTAATGCCCCAGATCTCTAACAAGAGCATAGAACTCTTTGTCATATGTAGAATAGTTCAGTTTTGCTCCACTTAGCTTCTCACTGAAATAAGCTACAGGTTTCTTCTCTTGGATATGGACAGGTCCAATCCCTACTCCACTTGCATTACATTCAACCTCAAATAGGCTGTTAAAGTCTGGCAACCTGAGGATAGGTGCACTTCACAAGAGTTTCTTCAGGTGTTTGAAAGCTTGCAAAGCATTCTCAGTCCAAGTGAACTCTCCTTTCTTCATTCATTCAGTGAGGGGTGCTGCAATGGTGCTGAAATTCTTAATGAATCTTCTGTAGAAGGATGCTAAGCCATGAAATCCTCTTACTTATGTGATATTCCTAGGAACAGGCCAAGACTGAAGTGCAATGATCTTGTCTTGATCAACTGAGATGCCTCTGCCAGACACCACATATCCTAGAAACTAGACTTCCTCAGTCATAAAGGTGCATTTCTCAAGCTTCCCAAAGAGTTTACTCTCCTTAAGTATCTCAAACACAGCCTCAAGATGCCTCAAATGATCATCCTTGCTCTGGCTGTAGATGAGAATATCATCACAGTATACCACCACAAATCTCCCTAGGCAAGGCCTAAGCACTTCTGTCATCAATCTCATGAAGGTACTTGGGGCATTTGACAGGCCAAAGGGCATGACAAGCCACTCATAAAGGCCATGCTTTGTTTTGAAGGCTGTCTTCCACTCATCTCCTTCTCTGATCCTCAATTGATGGTAACCTTGCCTCAAATCAATCTTAGAAAAGAACCTTGAGCCACTCAGCTCATCCAACATGTCATCAAGCCTAGGTATAGGGAACCTATACTTGACTGTGATGTTGTTGATAGCCCTGCTATCTATGCACATCCTCCAAGTCCCATCCTTCTTAGGAACCAATAAAGCAGGCACAGCACATGGACTTAATGACTCCCTTACAAACCCTTTACTCATCAATTCTCCAACTTGCTTCTGCAGCTCTTGTGTAGCCTTAGGATCACATCTATAGGCTGGTCTATTAGGTAGTACAGACCCTGGCACAAGGTCTATTTGGTGTTCAATTCCTCTCAAAGGGGGTAAGCCATCAGGAAGTTCCTCTGGAAACACTTCCTTGAACTGATCAATGAGGGGCTTAACTTCTGCAGGGATCACCTTAGACTCCTCTTCCTGAACTTCTTTTGACAGCAGCATTAATATAGGTTGCTCTTCACTACACTCTTTGACCATTGCTGACTCAGACAGAAACAAAACTCCACTAAAATCCTCAGCCATACTTGGACTCCCATAGCTCTTCTGATGTGGTGGCAAGGGGGCTAATGTCACCTTCCTGCTCCCATGCTTGAAGGAATAGGTGTTGCTTCTTCCTTGGTGTATGGAGCTTTTATCAAACTCCCATGGTCTCCCTAATAACAAGTGACAGGCATCCATTGGAACCACATCACACAATACCTCATCTTTGTACACACTTCCAATGGAGAATAGGACCATACATTGCTTATCCACCTTAACCTCTGCTCCCTTACTCAGCCATCTCAACTTATAGGGATGAGGGTGCTCTTGAGTGCTCAACTTCAGCTTATCAACCATAGTAACAGAGGCCACATTGGTACAACTACCTCCATCTATAATAAGGTTACAAACCCTCCCTTGTATGGTACATCTGCTCCTGAAAATGAGGGACCTTTGATCCTCCTCCAAAGGTATCTGTTGTGAATGCATTACTCTCCATAGGACCAAGCTGTGGCCTGTGTCAGGGAGTGCCACTATTGCCTCCTGACTAGACTCTTCTTCCTCACTCACCACTTCTTCAACCTCAGGCTCATCCCTTTCATACTCAACTAGACCTTCTTTCTCCCAAGCCTCAACCTCCATTATAGTTAAGGTCTTCTTAGAAAGGCAATCCTTCCTGAAATGCCCATAGCCTTGACATTGGAAGCACCTAATTCTGTTCTCAGTCAATGAAGGGCTTGGCTTTTGACCCATGATGCCCTTTCCCTTGTCTAAGGTAGGTGGGGGTGCTGTCCTAGGGGTATCCATGGTTCTCAACCCACTATAAGGTCTGGTTTGAAAAGGCCTAACAGGTTTTGGTGTAACAGGCTTAGTCTTCCCTATCTTTTCAATTCTCAGAGATAAGTTGACAACATCATCAAATGACCACAGAGGTTGCATCCTAACCTTGTTAGCAATGTTCTTATCTAGACCCTCTAAGTACCTAGCAATCCTTTGCTCAGGTTTCCCATTTATATCACACTGCAAGGTGAGTTGTTCAAACTCTCTTAAATAAGATTCAACAGGTTTATCTCCTTGCACTACAAGAATACTCATGAATAGCGTCTGAAATAAACGGTCGGTAATGGAAAAAATCCGTCGGTAAATAAGTTTACCGACCGTTTTTTCACAAATAGCGACCAAAAATTGCGGTCGGTAATAATAGTCGGTAAATATAATTTACCGACTGATTTTGTTGGTCGGTAAAATTAGCGACCGTTGTTGTGGTCGGTAAAAAAATTTTGGTCGGTAATTACCTACTGAAAATCGGTCGGTAAAGTGTAATAATCGGACGGTAATGTTTTTTTGGTCGTTAATTTTTTTGTATTCGGTCGGTAATTTTTTGTGTTTGGTCGGTAAGTTTGGCGCTGCTATTGGGATAATTTTTTAATTTTCTCTCCCATCTGCTTATTATCTTACCTTTTATTTTATTTTTTGTACAAATCTAAACTCTAATAGTACTATACATAATGATATTTTCAAAACTTGACACACCAAGAGATCCAATCATGAATTGTATAAACAAAATGTTATTCACATACAATACAATATATCCAAACAAAGGTTTCTCAAACTAAAAAGTCATATTCTACCAATAAATGTAAACTAACATCAAGCTACAATAATTTCTACTTGAAATCCTACTCCGACCCTAACAAGACCACCACCGCCGCGAACACGAGTTATCCTAGTAGTATGTCTCTTTCTTGTTTTCTGAACTCAAGCTGCGCATTTCTTCTTAATTTACCTGAAAAAGGCATATCAAGGTATCATCACATTTGAGCGTGACTCGTTATACAACAGTCAGTACGTGGAAGGTAAAAGTATGTCGAGGTAATACCTATAAAGTGTTAGAGCAAGCGGAAATTGAGCATACGCTTGTGTTATATATCTCGTACTACAATCATCAAAGTAAGTAGTAGAGAGGAAGCCCCGACTTTTACGTGTTTATGAGCACTATATCAGAAACTGTGACAGCAAAGAGGGCACTTTGTTTTTCAAAAGCAGTATCCTGTTACGTAAGACAACCACGGTATAAGAGATTTGGCCTTCAGTTATTACAGTTAAATATTAAGCAACTCACACAATCAAGAATTAAGCGACTCATACAATTAAGTCTTCATTACAGTTATATTTAAGGGTTCCAACAATTCCAATAGTTTAAACACCAGACTGAATTTGGGTATGTTAAGATGGCTCCCTGAGTAAGGACCAGGGGAAGGTAACTCCCCCTCGTCACTATTTTTTGGTTGGGTGTCTCATAAATCTTGGTTAAACATGCTAAAATCAAAACTGACCCCTGCATTCTTTGTATCACCATTTTCATTACCACCATGAACTTGAACTATCACTTAAACTTAATTGGGAAAAATTACAAAAATTCAGATTCTGCCAATGCCTAACCATTAATACGCATTACCCATTTTTCACTTGTCCCCGGGAAAATTATTAGAATGCGTGATCTCATGCTAATAATTGAAGACGCTTAAATAGCCAGCTTACTATAACCGGCGTTGAAAGCAATAACAAATTTAAATGTACAACCATAGTAGCTCAACTACGCAAATTAAACGTATAAACAAGACAATAAATGTCGGAGAGCAAACGTACACTAAAACAAAACAAAAAAACGAATTTGCATCAACCTAGGCAATGTATGCACAAGAAGAGATTCATTAGAAGTGAAAGTTAGAAGCAGACACTTAATATTAGAGAGAAGAGATTTACAGCACCCTTCAGCTAATCAACTACTTCAAATCAATTTGTAAATTTCATACCAACTACAAACATAAATCAATTCGTTCAACACTTACTCAATTTGTTACAAGCCAAACTATCTGAGTAGTTTAGGGAAAGAACCAAGTTAACATAGGGAGCATATGTACCGAAGTTTGAAGTATAACAAAAACTTAGCTACCAAACTAAAGTTTAGTACTCTATTTGTTCCAATCACTTGTTTGCCATTTTTTTATTCTTTGTAAAGGGTATTTTAATCAAAGGCAAAGATATAATTAAGACGGAGGGAGTACTATACAAGGAGATAGATTAGCTTCCTAAATACCTTACTCAACACAATATCATGATACCTAAACAAGTTGAAATTATCCTATAAGAAAGTGATAATTCTAAGCATAAAGATGCTTCTAAAACGGACAATAACTATTACTCGTATTTAACATACAAGTTAAGCAAAAAACATGAAGTTGTTAACACTAACCCAAAACAAATTAGAGAATCCCTATTACCTGAATGTCTAGCTAGCAACATGAATGTCTAGCTAGCAATAACAATAGCCGTCCTTACCTGCAAAGAAGAAAGAAAAATCCAACATAAACCACAACACTTAAACATCAAGTGAATAAAATTCTAGAAGAAGAAGAAGAAGAATATAGGCAATCTACATATTTGAAGAAGAAGAAGAAGAACAGCTCCTCAGTTCGGATAGAGCTACTTCGTCAAGTAAATCGTATGATTTATGCTAGATACTCCCAATATATACTACTAGAAAACAACACTAGACAACACTTCACCATTAAAAACAACACTAGAAAACAACACTAATTAATTGCTACTTAATGTGTAGGTAAATAACAATAATTAACTCAATTAAATTAACTTAAAACAAAAAAAAACCCAAATCCCCTAATTTCATCAAACCCTAATTTAACTAAGTCTAAATCTACCTTTAATTGATAACAAATAATCAAATGTTACTCAATATTATAGCAAAATAACAATAATAAAGATCAACTAAGCAAAGAAAATTAAAGAAGAAATCTATGCCTAGATTGGCTAGAACAGATAAGGAATCAGAAGAGTAGAAGAGAAATATAAGAGCTCACTGTTCTTGTAGGCTGGTGGTGGCCAGCGGTGGCGTCGACGGGGCGGCGTAAGCACAGTGGTGGAGCGGCGGTCATGATGTGAGGTGGTGATGTGCAGTGGTAGTGTGCTGAAGTTGGGTTTCTTTGCCTCTTGTGATTTTCTTTCTCTAAGTTTGTAATAATGGAGGTGGAACAAAGGCTGAGTCTATTTCATTAAACATGGTTACCGACCGAGTAGAATTACGGTCGGTAAAACTATCCTAAAACGGTCGGTAATATGTAGAATACTGACTGACTATACCAATTTGCCGACAAGTAAGGTTGCGGTCGGTAAATTACCGACTACATATATTTTACCGACCGAACTCGGTCGGTGATACTGATTACCGACTGATTTATATGTCGGTCGCTATTTTGCCGTCGGTGATGAACCCGTTTCTTGTAGTGTTGTTTCAACTTAGACAATTTGATAAACAGATCCTGGGTGTAATCCTTAGCAACAAACTTGTCTAGTAGTTTCTTTTTCAGTTTAGTCCAAGACTGGATGGGTTCTTTCCCTTCCCTAGCCCTTAACCTTTTCATGGTTTCATACCAAAGGGAAGCATACCCTTTCAGTTTAAGGATGGCTACTTTAAAAGACTTAGAATCATTATATCCTTTGTACTCAAAGATCCTTTCTACTTCCCTTAACCATTCTAACAAATCATCAGGATTAAGACTACCAGAAAACTCAGCGATGTCTACCTTAAGATGCTTGTCTATGTGCCTGTGAATGGAAGCTCTGCTTCTTGTTGAGTCATCTAAGTCTGGATACTCTTCATCATCAGGTGGCCTTCCTCTGCCTCCTCCTTGGCCTCTTCCACGTCCTCTACCTCTTCCTTCAGCAAGCAAATGTTTGCCTATTACCTGGTCCAGGGTTCTGGTTAAGGTGGTTACAATCCCAGCCAGATCCTCCATCCTTGCTTCTACTCCTGCCAGTCTCTCTTCACTCATTGGGCTATTTTTGTGTTTTTAAATGTAGTTAGGGAAATGAACTCACTAAGACTCTCAACCAAAGCTCTGATAACCAATTTGGAGTGTAAACTACTAAGGTTTACAAGTTTTGATGGATGCTAGACTAGATTCACTTAAACTGACAACAACTCAAATAGAAATGGAAGCTGTTTTAGAGAGAGTAACTTATATCAACTGAAATTCAAAGGATATGACTTAGAGAAACTCCCCTACAGCATAGCACAAGTGAAGGGACTCAAAGACTAGTTTAGAGACAGTTTTCAAGTGTTACAGCAAAGCACAAACACCCTAGACTCGACTCAACAGCAAGCAAGTTAACCACAGCACGGCACAAATATAACTTGACTCACAAGACAAGGCACTGATAAAACACCTTGAAGATGTATCAGGCTTGTTTCAAACTACAACTCTTAGCACAAGTTTGATAGATTTGAGGGATTTCTCAAAGTTAATTCATTCATAAAAGTCTACCTGAAATAAACATACAAGACCTCCTTATATAGGGAGGCTGATATCTTGTGAGCCATTGGATGTACAGATCATCCAAGGGCCAACTTAGGATTCAAACTACAACTACTGACAGTAATTAAGAGCCTCACAATAGGACGAGCTCAACAACTATAAAGAACTGACACAAGACACAAAAACAGACAGAACAAAAAAAGCAAATAAAGCAGTTTTGGAGTTTTCATGAAATGGAAATCTCTTGTTTTTGTTGCCTTGTTGCTTTGCCTGGATGTGTTGCTGCTCCTTGGGACTCTCTACTCTTACTAGAACTTAGATAAGACCTGCCTTGGACGAGGACAAGTTGACTTAAGCAAAAGGAAACCACAATCTGACTTGTACTTTCTCTGTTTTAATTGTTTGCTGGACTCTAACTTGGGGTGTCTGTTTCATGAGTTTTTGCTAGACTTCAAAAGGGTTTGTCCTGGACAAACTTGTAGCTTAGTGGGTATTCTTGATGGTAGGCCATGGTGGGGGTGGTTGGGATGCCCTGGTGTACCTCTTAGATGGAGGGTTTGTTAATTGGTCTGCCTGGGCCTGAATTGCTTTGTTTCTGTCTTGTGTGGGTAATGTGGGTTGTGTTGGGGCTTGGCATGGGTTGCTGAGTCCTGGGCTGTCTTCCTCACTGGTGTGGCTTGGCCTCGCTTGATCTTGGCTTGTCATAGCTTGTTGTTTGGACCTTGTAACTCGAGCTTCCATCTGAGGGGTCCTTGGGGTCAGGCTTGTCTTGTTTGTGGTTTGATCAACAAGACCCCTTGGGTGAGCTCCTGCTGCAGAAGCGGTCCTTTAATGAAGTGGAGACGGTTGCATTTACTGAGGATTGCAGTGCTGTGTTTCAATCCAGATCACCACTGTAACACCCGGAAATGTACCCTATTTTTATAATGAAAATATTTTACGGATACTTTTCAGCGTATTTTAGTTTTATTTTAGAATTTAATGTTCCGAGTCGAACTTAGAATTTCCGAGTTCGTATTTGGAATTTTCGCGAGATTCCATGTAAAACCCGTCTTAAGACGTCATTGACTTTTGTTGACTTTTTCCTTACACAACTCATACTCCCTCCTTAACCTATTTTTCATTCATTCAACACAACACTTACTTCATCTTTAAGAAAACCATCAAAGCCCTTGCCTCCATTTTTGATCCAATCTTTGAATCATCGTATCTCATTCGTTTCTCGCTCAAATTCTCGTAAGTTCGTCTTCATTCTTCCCCTCTTAGCTTCCTCTATCCGTATTGATAATAAAATTACCGTCTTTCTCGCTTTTCAAACTTTCCGTCTTTCTCAAGGTGAAGTAAATTCATCTTTTATTAACTATTTTGTAGGTGGTGACCTTCAAGATCCCGACAAAGACTATTTCCTAATAGAAGAGGACCTTGACGAGTAGTGAAGACGCATAAAGGTAACGGTGAAGAGTTACTCGATATCATTTACGTGTTTTATGTGATTTCTAGGCTAGTAATCGTATTTAGACTATGGTTAGTATGCTTAGGGATTGTATTATTGATGATGGATATTGTTTTGTTGTGAATTGATATAAGTATGAATGATTTATGATAATATTTGATAATGGTTGAAATTGGATCCTTAGTGAAAATGGGAATTTCGTGCATTATAGACCCCAGCCGGTCGACCGGCAGCCGGTCAGACCACCGGCTGGGGCAATGGCTGCATATTTTTGTGTTGTTACGTGATTTTGAAGCATGACATTGGTCTTAGCCGGCCGACCGGCTGAGACACTCCTCTTTTTCCTTTGATTTTCTCATATGCCTTTGGTCCTTCGCCGGTTGACCGGCAGCCGGTCCACCTGACCGGCTGGGACACTCTGTTATTTCATATTGGTTTTTCATATGACTATTGGCCTTAGCCGGGTAGCCGGCAGCCGGTCCACCTGACCGGCTGGCTCCTGCTGGATGTTCCTTGTAAATTTTGTTTACGGTTTTCATTTATAATAATTCCGATCGTTCGTTTATCGTATAATTTTACGTAGTGACTTATAATATTAATGTTTTGAATATATGACATTTTATTCGCTTGTATCACATGTTTTGTGACGGTTTTTGGTATGTTACACTTTGAGTCGGGTTTTACAAATGATACGGTTTGAGCACTGTATTGTCTTGTGCTTTCTACTCTCATTTCCTTGGCTACCTCCACGTTCGTAAGGCTGGAATGTCGGAACGGGGAGGTATCCTACTGCTTAATTGCATGTGTAGTGGGCATACGACGACGTTGTTGGGAGTTGAACGCATTGCATTGATCGACCCGGCCGTCAAATGTTGTGTACTTGCGAGGTGGTGTTATTTGCATGTAGCGTACCGCTTGTTATGAGGCTTGTGCTCTTTTTCGCCTCTTTCGTGAATTGTTCTACCGAATTTGGGGTACTCGGCGTCTATGATTGACCGAGTCTTGGATGCGAAATGTTATCGCATGTCGAATCGGAAAATGTGATTCCGAGAATCTGGCCAGGTTTAGACTAGGACCGTATTATTATCATCGTGCTACCAGGAGGAAATTTGTCTACATATACGAAATGTGATCGTGTATGCATTCAGGGAAATGTGATCTCGTGGATGCCTGTTAATCATACTTGCTATGTACACGGTGCTAGTGCGTTTCATTTACCGTGAGAGATGTCGTCTTTGTGTTGTCGTATTTGAATGCGTGACTACATGATTGATTATTCATGGTCATTGCATGACTTGGCATGGTTTGTTTGTCGAGTCTCAATCTTAACAAACTTATACCGCTAACTGTGAGATGTAAGCCCTAGTGAGCGTATTCGGTTGCCTAAGAGTGTCTTCCCCGAGTCTTTGTATCACATGATGGATTCGGATTTGTATTTCATATGCTCTTATCATTATATCTCGAATTGCCTATCTATCCTTATCATATTTCACATGTATATCTATATATGCATGCTTCTACTTTTGTATTTCCTTTGATGTACGTTTAATGTGATATGGCTGGGAGAACCCGGAGTTACTCCCCACTGACTGTGGCGTTCATGTTTTTCATGGATGAACAGGTTGCTTGATTGGATGGCTTTTTGCGTATGCTATTTTGGGTTCGGGTGTGAGCTAGCGGGCGTTGTCCCTGGAAGATTCACCTCTAGTCGTTAATTAGCTAGTTTGCTAATCACTTTAACTTTGTTAACCTTTTGAGAGACTACGTCTCTTATCTTATGATATTTTGTATTTGGTTTGTAATTTGACACTCCTCGTTTACTTATCTTGCATGTATAAAGGTTTTTAAAATACCGTATTTCCGCTTATTATATCACATGCTTGTATGTTTTATTTCCGCATTCGCGAGGGTTGTCACAGTTGGTATCAGAGCTTTATCGCTCCCGACACACACACGTGAACCCTAACTTAAGCTACTTGACCTTAAAATAATAAATGAGAGTTGGGTAGAAGTTAAGGATTTTACTTGGTAGTCTATTTGTTTATGCTAGTTGATAGGAGTAACTTAATTTTTTTTTGTTTCTTATGAAGATGGTTAGACCACGTCTAGTTGAGAACGTTATGTTGGAAGCTCTCACTCAAGTGCTGAAAAATTAGCAAGATGCAGCTTTAGCTCAAGCCAACAACCAAGTTCCCCCTAGAAGAGAAGATAACCATCAAGGTGGCTATGCATGGGTAGCTGGACAAATAGCAAGGAGTAAAATCGTACCTTATGGTGGAGAACCGGACCCTACGGAGTTATCCGATTGGTTCCGCGAGATGGAGAAGCAGTTCGATCTATACCAAGTCCGCGAAGAGGACAAGGTGAGGATCGCAAAGCACTTCCTGGTGAGGGAAGCTGATAACTGGTGGGTTATCACAAGTGCCACCGCTGTTCTTGAAGAAGACTTCAACTGGGCTTGTTTCAAAGCTCTTGTGGAGGGTAGATTCTATCCTAAAGAGCTTAAACAACAAAGGCTCAAAGAGTTCATTGACTTTAAGCAAGGCAATTTGTCAGCTCAGGACTTCACTACGGAGTTCAACAAGCTTGCTCATTTTGCTCCAAGACTTATCCGAGATGATGAGGACCGAGCGTTCTATTACTGTAACAAGCTGAGTGCCGTCCTTCAAAGTAAAGTGAGAAGGAATACTACTTCTTTTGGAATTCTTTATGATGATGCCTTGTGGGCCGAGAATTCAATGAAGGCTATTAGAGATGAAGCTTTGATCGGGTTGTCGCGTACCCTAATCAAAGATAAATAACCCAGACTAGGTTAACAACAAATTAATGTAATTAGGGAAGTAAGGGGTCGATCTCGGGGAGACGGGAGATACTTGTGAATAGTTGTGGTTAGAACTCTACCTTGGACGATTGGCGAATGTTTGTCACTAATTACTAAATGCTATAAGGAAAATGAATCAATGCAATAAAGAAAACAATCTAGGGAAGTAGGTTCACACATGTAGATTAGCATATTGATGAAATTGGATTTAGGATATGCAAATAATTCATTGTGAGTTCGTAAGAATGATGTGTTCATTACAATAATAGATCAGATGGTCTAGTAGGCTTTTTATGCGATTTACTAGGTCTTAATCTACCATGTCATGCTTTGTCTTTCAATTCTCGTATGTCTACCTTGGAAAAGAATTCCATACTAGTCAAATGATTTTGGCCAAAAATCGATAACTATTGTTACAATCCAAGAATGCATAGACACAACGTTTTAAAGGCACAATTTCTTTTATCCAATTAACATCTTTTAATAAATCTAACATGGCTATCCTACACCCTAGAAGGGTGACTACTTATGCATGATTAACAATGAAAAGGAAACTAAGATTATAAAACTAAGAATGATAAACATGATAAAGGAAATACTAAAAGAAAATGAAACTATAATGTAAAGACGAGAATAAAGATTACCGAAAAGGATGAGCAAAGATTGAAATGAAATAAGAACTTGAATAGGAAATGCAAACCCGGAAACTTGAATTCCAATTACAACTAGAACAACTACAATTGAAGAAAAATTAGAACTAGACTAAACTAAACTAGAGAAAACTAAAACTAAACTAAGAAAGAAGAAGAACTAAACTAAAGAGAAATGTAAGAAGAGAAGAGATGTTGTGTGAAGAGATGATTTGATATGAGGGGCTAGAGCATCTATTTATAGCATTAGGGTTTCGAGGAGAAGAGGTCGGGCATTAAACACATAGGTCAAAAAGTAGGAAGTTGTAGCCGTCATGCTCGGATCAGCACACTTACCCGATCGGGTACACAATTACCCGATCGGGTATGTGGTCTTCTGGAAGCATTTGACTAACGTTTCATCTTCCTTTGCTTTGACTTGACTTCCAACATCCCCCTTGACTTCTACAATCGGGTTTGTTGGTAGGGTTTGATGCAAAGCGATGAATTCTTTCGCTCAACTGATTGATCTTTCGACAACCACGAAACTGTCTTTGCTTCTTCTCTCTTTCGAATTAGTGAACCTTATTGAAATGCCTTTCACTTGGTCAAGCTTGCTTCTTCAAATCGTCGGGTTCTAGGCAAATGCTCGGGAATATAGAAAAAGGCGTAGAAACGTCACTTTCCCTACAAAACAGGTTAGAACACAGGAATTCGCCTAGAAGACGATATTAGCTCATTAAAAAAAAAAAAAAAAAAAAAAAAAAAAAAAAAAAAAAAAAAAAAAGGCGCTAAAACAAAGCACAAATGACATACAAAACCGAGCTAAATTGGGGGTTAAAACCATACAAATATTCACTTATCAAACTCCCCCAAGCTAAACCTTTGCTTGTCCTCAAGCAAACTTAACAAACAATACTAGGACAAGGGTTGCAAGCATTAGCGTACTACACCATCAAGAATCAAATCTCAACATAAAGCTTTGGGAACATAATAAATCATAACCCAAAAACAACGTGGGCAAGAATGATACATAAACATGGCTGAGATTTACATAACGACGTAGCACAAAGAATTTCACTATAGAATTTCGGCTCTTACATGATCTTTTGACAGATGGACTCTCACGGAACACTCGAACACTCATGTATGTAAAAGGTGATTTCTTTATGTGTAGATGTTTTGAGACACTCACCTATCTACGACTTATGAAAATGTGTCCGCATTCTAATATGGTAAACAATTCAAAACACAAGTCAAAGATCACAATGCACACAGAAAAGAAGCCGAAAAATAAGAAGAAGGCTTTGGGAAATGGGTGAAAGGTAGACAAATAGTTATGGTCATGTGAAGGTTAGAATGAGCTAGCAACTGACCAATGATAAATGAATACTCAATCCAAACCTTCGATTAATTCCCAAAAAACGAATAAACGAAGCCAGACTGAACAAGTGGCTTATTACACACGAAACACAAGGGTAAACTCCTTCTGAATATTGACTTGACATTTTGAGGGGATACTCGCAACTTCTTCTAATTTTTTATTTCTTTTTCTTTTTCAATTTTCCGTTTTTTTCATTTTTTCTATTTCTTTCTTTTCTTTTCTTTTCTGAACATAACATCACTTTTTGAACAATTTCGTTCTTCCAAAGTCACTTCGACAGATAAGAACAAATCTTCTCAAAAGAGCACCCATACACCATAGTCTAGCTACTAGCTCAAAAGGTAGGCAGTTTTTATTTGTAGCTATTATTTTGTGAAGCATTTGTATGAAGGGGTTAATTTTGAGGTGTAATTCAAAGTGAAAAAGGCTTCAAGTCTTAGTGAATCATGAATGCAATGCTTATAGAAAAGAAATGAGAACCATACTTATGCGTTTTGACATGACACACAACACAAGGAGACCTACACACACCTAGATGAGACTGGTTATAGATGTACCAGTCTAAGAAGGTTCTACCTTACAATATATGTAACTTGCCAAATGTCAAGATCAAGTGTACTCATCTATAGATTCATTCCATGCCTACTGTGTACAAGACTTCCCCATGTATGCAAAATTCAATAAATATTAAACCATTATCTTTTGAAAGCTCTAAGTTTGGGAAATATAACATGATGGTATAGTAAACAAACAAGCAAAGCACGAAAAGTATTCAATTATGTTCAGAAATTTTTTAATTTTCTCAAAAATCTTCTCTTTCTTTTATTTAAAATTCGAAAAATGATCAACTAAAATGCAAAATGGGAAAATGCAATCCCTCCCCCAAGCTAAACATCACATTGTCCTCAATGTGAGCACAAAGACAAAATATGCAATGAGATGCTTAATGGGGAAAAGGAAAAATGAAAGAAGAGTGAAGCTTACTAGTCAGCGCGGACTCCCCCATGCTAGTCTTTTGGACTTGACAAGGAAGGTCTTCATAGATTCTTCAAAAACTCTCTCATCTGCAAGGTAAATCTAACAAAACAACGAAAAAGGGAAAAAATAAAAATAAAATGCAGAAAGAAAGGGAAAACACGGGTTGCCTCCCGCGAAGCGCAATTTAAATGTCTTGCTAGACTCTTTATTAATGAAAATTATTCTTTGTGTCTTAAAAAGCATGTCAATGCCCTTAGAAGTCGATCATATACCAGCGCATGAGCTATACAAAAACATATGTAAGCAATTGACAAGATATAGGCATGAAATATTGAAGGTAAGAATATGATATATCTTATCATTGTGCGAATGACAAAATTCATAGATGACCACTGGACTGCTCCACTCGTCAGTGAGAGATGGAGTGAAATTTTTAAGATCATGGAACAAACAATTAGTTCCCAAAATATCATTAGTGGACTCAAATTGGGGGTAGGGTGAATCAAAGGAGTGGGAATAAAAAATGGGTTGTTGATCCC
>JAIUZE010024079.1:0-30753 GCA_022085475.1 Heliosperma pusillum | reverse complement strand
TAGTCCCTATTGGCCAAAGATCCTATCACAATTTATTGTGATAACAGTGCTATTTTCAAGCCAAAGAGCCCAAAGTTCTAGTCACAGAGTCTAGACATGTACTTAGGAAATATCCATGTAATTTAGATTACGTTGGAAGGCAAGAAATTTGACATTTGTAAGGTTGGGACATCTGACACCATTGCTGATCCTTTAACCAAGCCTTTATCAAAGGCTAAGCCTGATGTCATGTAGTCACAATGGGATTGAGACGTGTCCAGAATTCCTTTAGATTATGTAATATGTAATAATTGAATGTTGTATTAATTATTTTCATGTATGATAACGGCATTCATTGTTCGAGTTTTATTTTAAACTCTTTTATTTAGTTTGACTAAATTTAATACTTTGTTTATCCGAATAGATTGTTGGACCCTATTCAAGTGAATAGGACGAACTTAGTATTTTGTCCCTAGTCACTCAAATGAGGTGACGTCTCAAAATGACTAGATTGTAAGTCGATCGATGGTTGGTTCAGCACCATGGGGTCATGGAGATGACTGGTTGTTTACATAGACAGACTGTATGACACTCTGTCGGACAGTGACATTGTAGAGACCCTTAAATCAAATATTTGATGCCTGGTCGTGGCAGGGTCTTCTATCTTATTCCTATAAGTCGATTCTTTTGACTGGCGACCGTCTATCTGAGTCGGTGCAGTTTCCGATTGGTTTTGGTTGATGTTCTAGGTCGGCCGTAAAAGGAGGCCGATGGAATTCTACTGGATCATGGTGATCTGCATCATACAGAGTAGATGAATCAACAGGAATTGTTAACCCACGTTGGGTACAAACATCTTTAGGCCACTCGAGGAGAAGTTACTGTAAATGCGTGGCCACGCTCGGAAAGAGATCTATGGTTGATTTTCCGGTCAGACAGTTACTCTCCCTATCGAGAAAACCACTCTAGATGTCAATCGCAAGTGCGACCTGAAAGACACCTTGCGTTGAGTGGGAGATGTGATAAAGAGACAAGAGAATTGGTGACACACACTTGTGTCAGACAAATGGGAGATTGTTGGAGTAGGTGTCCTCCACAAATAGTGCGCCACATAATAAATCTTATTAAGGAATATAATTGGGATATTTATTGACTATATATATGATTAGTCAGTGTATTAACGTAAATCAATAACGGTTGGCTGACTAGAGTTTGACGTTATTGTCGTATGACGGCGGTGATCAACTGATCCCTTTCGGTCCCACCTAAAGGATGAAATCCAAATAGTAACTAATTATTTGTATATGATACAGTTAATTAGTACATTACATATATTCGATATGTACGAGAGTTAATTGTTAGAAATTGAGTTAAGAACTCAAATTCGATTAAGCTTATTTTTCAATTATGCGATAATTGACTAATAAATTTATATCTTATTTTAATACGATTAAATAAGATTTAACTTAGTAATTAATCGTTAAATTACTAAATTAGTTGAGGTTTTGAGATAGAGGTAATTAGTTAATTATATTTACAAGGAGTTGTAAAATAAATTAACTAAGCATTGTGGGACCCATTATATATTGATATAATGGTAAAATATTACTTAAAATGTTAAGTACATATTATTCATTTAATTGTGTCATATAATTGTTATATGATCAAATTAACACTTAATTATACAAGATAATTAAGCATATGATTAATTAGTATTTGTGGGACAAATATCAAAAATCAAAATGGATCAAAACAAGGCTCACATGGCCGGTCATTTTGAAGTGGATGGTGATGATGGTTGCTCTTATTCATACTCACAAGAAACATGTGCTTATGACATGAATAATAAACCTAAAATCATTTTATTCACTACAACACATTACCACTTTGCATGGCAATAAAATAAGAAGAAAAATCACTCTTTTGTGATGATGATAGCCAGCCCTCTTGGCTATAAATAGAGCAATTGTTGTTCAATTTATTCACTAGTTCATTCTTGCTTATTTTCATACATCTCTCAAAACTCTTCTTCTCTCTAAAAACTCTCAAATACTAATATTTCTTAAGTATTACTAGTGTAGTAATATAGTCTAATATTAGTAGTATAATATCTATCTTATTATCTAGTTAATGATAAGAGTAGATTATTTGGGTTTATCTTGCTGCAACTTAGAGGAGATCTTCTAGTTTGGAGATTACTTGTGTTCATCCATATTATTAGCTCAAGAACAACAAGAAGGAGTTCTTGTTGTGCCCATAATATTTCCATATCAATGTGAGGAAATTTCTTCTTTTATATAAATGTCTTTATATTTGCATGCATGTTACATAGATCATTATAAACTAAATTAACAAGTAATTTAGTAAATAATTAGAGGAGTCTAATTAAGGTCTATGGACTTTCAATAACATCCGTCGTGATCTATCTCTATAGATACGGATCCCCGATATGCGTTGTGCCTCACCCACATCGTTCATCTGGAAATGGTTCTTTAACCAAACTTTTACCGAAGATAAGAGAGGAATGTCATTCCCAATCAAGAGTATGTCATCGACATACAATATCAAGAAGACAATCTTACTCCCATTTGACTTGACATATAAGCATGGTTCCTCGACCGATCGAGTGAAACCATTCTCTTTTATCACCTGGTCGAAACGATGATTCTAACTCCGAGATGCTTGCTTAAGTCCATAAATGGAACGCTTAAGCCTACAAACTTTCTTAGGATTTTTAGGATCAATGAAACCTTCGGGTTGTACCATGTACAATTCCTCCTCCAAATAACCGTTTAAGAAGGTGGTTTTCACATCCATCTGCCAAGTTTCATAGTCATGAAAAGCGACAATCGCTAAGATTATCCGAATGGAACGCAGCATAACTACGGATGCAAAGATTTCATCATAATGCAATCCTTGCACTTGAGTGAAACCTTTTGCCACTAGTTGTGCCTTATAGGTGTCTGGTTGTCCTTCTACAAAATGTTTTATCTTATAAAGCCATTTGCACTGAAGAGGTCGTACCTTATCAGGCAAATCAACCAGATCACATACGTCATTCTCATACATGGAGTCCATCTCGGATTGCATGGCTTCAAGCCATAGCTTAGAGTCGGAACATGTCATGGCACCTTTATAGGTAGCGGGTTCGTTACTCTCTAGGAGCAAAATGTCATCTATATCATTCTCCTCGACCATACCAATGTATCTGTCTGGAGGAATGGAGACTCTACCCGACCTCCTAGGTTCTTGAGGAATATTAACCGTAGCAGAAGTTGAAGGAACATTTTCCTCCATCGATTGCTCGGTTATTGGTTCTTGAATCTCCGAAAGATCGAAGGTTCTATTACTTGACTTGTTCTCGAGAAAATCTTTATCTAAGAACTTCGCACTAGCCGCAACAAAAACTCGATGTTCTTGGTAGGCGAATAGAAGTAATGACCAAACATTCCTTTTGGATAACCAATAAAGTATGTCTTGACCGATCGCGGGCCGAGCTTATCCTCGTGTCTCCACTTGACATAAGCCTCGCAGCCCCAAACCCGAATAAAGGACAAGTTAGGGACCGTTCCCTTCCATATCTCATATGGAGTCTTGTCTACAGCTTTAGACGGACTTCGGTTAAGTATAAAAGCAGCTGACAAAAGAGAAAAACCCCATAGTGAATCAGGTACTACCGTGTGACTCATCATGGATCAAACCATATCAAGTAATGTTCGATTTCTCCGTTCGGACACACCATTTAATTGAGGTGTTCCAAGTGGAGTTAACTGTAATACTATGCCACAGTCTTTAAGGTGTTGATCAAACTCATTTGAAAGATATTCGCCACCACGATCTGATCAAAGTGCTTTAACCTTTCTTCCCAGTTGGTTCTCAACCTTATTCTTGAATTCGTTGAACTTTTCAAAGGACTCACTTTTATGCTTCATTAAGTAGACATATCCGTATCTACTCAAATCATCCGTGAAAGTGATAAAATATCTATAGCCGTCTCTTGCGTTGATTGACATAGGTCCACATACATCAGTATGTTTGAGTCCTAATAGGTCATTTGCACGCATTCCAACACCTTTGAAGGAAATTCGAGTCATTTTTCCGATAAGACATGATTCACACGTGCCAAATGATTCGTAATCAAATGGGGAGATAGTCTCATTCTCAATGAGCTTCTTTACACGTTTTTCATTTATGTGTCCAATACGACAATGCCATAGATAAGTTTGATCTTTGTCACCAACCTTTACTTTCTTATTATTCATATTTAATATGCATGTTGTTTGATCTAAGATATAAATGCCATTCATGGAAGCTGCTTTGCCATAAACCATTTCATTCAAAGAGAAAATACAGTTATTGTCTTTTATTGAAAATGAAAAACCGTTTTTATCAAGCACGGAAACAGATATAATGTTCTTAGATAAACTGGGTACATAGTAACAGTTATATAAATACAACTTAAATCCACTCGGGAGTTGGATTACGTATATTCCCATTGAGACTGCAGCAACTTTTGCTCCATTCGCGACTCGCAGGTCCACATCACCCTTTGCAAGAGGTGTGATGTTTTTTTAGGCCATGCAAATGATTACAAAGATGAGAACCACAACCAGTATCAAGTACCCAAGTTCCGAAACATGCATGGTTAATCTCAATCATATGAATATAAGATGACATACCAACAGGAGTGACGCGGCCTGCTTTTATGTCTTCACGGTACACGGGACAGTTCCGCCTCCAATGCCTAGTCTTGTTGCAATGGTGGCACTCAATGTCACTGTCCTTGATCTTTGCCTTGCCTTGTGAGCTACTAGTCTCACCAGGCTCACTCTTACCCTTTCCTGACTTCTTAAACTTTGGCTTCCCAACATTTAGGTCGCCATGAGCCTTGTCCTTACCTTTATTCTTGTTGGAAATCATGAGAACATCTTGGTTCATGCTCCCACTCAATTTCATATCCTTCTCGGTCTGTACGAGAAGTGAGTGTAGCTCATGAAGACTTTTCTTCATGTCATTCATGTAGTAATTTGCCCTGAAAAGGGCAAAACCATCATGAAGTGAATGAAGCACACAGTCAATGACTATGCTCTCACTGATTTTGCAATCAAGTGCCTCCAGTTTCTCGACATTCTCAATCATATCAAGAATGTGTGGGCTAACCGGTTGGCCCTTGTGGAGTTTCGCCCCAAAGAAACGACATGTATGCTCATAAGTAACGATTCTTGGTGCTTTTGAAAATTCGTTAGTGATAAGTGAATATTTGTATGATTTTAATCCCCATTTTAGCTCGGTTTTGTATGTCATTTGTGCTTTGTTAAGCCGTTTTATGAGCTAATATCGTCTTCTAGGCGAATTCCTATGTTCTAACCTGTTTAGTAGGGAAAGTGACGTTTCTACGCCCTTTTTCTATATTCCCGAGCATTTGCCTAGAACCCGACGATTTGAGAAGCAAGCTTGACCAAGTGAAAGGCATTTCAAGAAGGTTCACTAAATCAAAAGAGAGAAGAAGCAAAGACGATGTCGCAGTTGTCAGAAGATCAATCAGTTAGGCGAAGAATTCATTGTTTTACATCAAACCCTATCAACAAACCCGACTCAAGAGGTCAAGGGGGATGATGGACGTCAAGTCATATGCAAGGGGAGAAGAAACGAGAGTCAAAGCTTCTAGAATGCAACTTACCCGATCGGGTAAGTGTGTACCCGATCGGGTATCCCTGCTGCTTCGAGCAAATTGCTTCAACTTCCTCCTTTTGTCCTATATGTTCAATGCTCGACCCCTTCCCCACGAAACCCTAATGCAATATAAAGGATGCTCCAGCCACTCTTCTCAACACACATCCTCTTTAGAATAATCTCTTCTCTTCTTACATTTCTCTTTAGATTAGGAGGAGGGAGAACTAGCCTCCCTTCTCTCATTTTCTTCTTCTTTCTCATCTTTAGTTCTTAGTTTATTTCTTTCCTTTCTACATCAAAATCTTAGCTTAGATCAATAAGAATTTCAATCTTTGTAATCTACTTTGTTGGGTACAAGTGTTGTAATTCAAGGATCGATTATTATGTGCAAGGATTTTCTATTATTGTTGTCATTATCGTCATTGATCGTCATACAGGTATTTCTACTTTATCCTTTGTTTAATGTCCTTTATTGTTTTCCATTTGATTGTTATTCTCTTTACATATTATCTTACATTCATTTTCATGTTGTTATAATCGTCATTTCATTTCCTAGATTGTCAATTAGCGTCGTTATTATCGCCATATAAAGAGTCAAAATCAAATAAACATGTTTATCCTAGTTTTTGTTATTAACTTCATCTTAGATATAAACATTACCATGAGTGAGTAGTCCCCTTTCTAGGGTGTAGGGTAGCCATGTTAGATTGATTAAAAGATGATAATTGGATAAAGAAATTGTGCCTTTAAAACGTTGTGTCTATGCATGTTTGGATTGTAATGATGGTTAACGATTTCTGGCCGAACATCATTGACTAGAATGGAATTCTATTCCAAGGTAGAGATACGCGAATTGAATAGACAAAGCATGACATGGTGGATTAAGACCTAGTAAATTGCCTGAAAGCCTGCTAGACCATCTGATCTATGATTGTAATGAACACATCATTCTTACGAACTCACAATGAATTATTTGCATGTTCCAAATCCAATTTCATCAATATGTCAATCTACATGTGTAAACCTACTTCCCTAGATGCTTTTCATCACTTGCTTTATTGTTTTCATTTGTTTTTATTTTGTTTTCATTTATGCTTTATATTAGTTTAGATATCAAAATCCCAAAACCCAGATTTTCTATAGATAAAACCCAATTGCGAGACATTTCACATCCTATAGGAAACACCATCTCCCTGAGGATCGACCCCTACTTCCCTAATTACATTAATTTGTTATTAGCCTAGTCTGGGTAATTTATCTTTGTATCGGGCTTGCGACAAGCACGATCAGGGAGTCTAATTGGAGGTCTAGGACTTTCATGCACACCACCACAAATGTGTCCAAATATGGACTGAAGATCCGGTTCATAAGATCCATGAACAGCGCTGGCGCATTAGTCAACCCAAAAGGCATCACCCCATACTAATAATGCCCATATCTCGAACGGAACGCCATCTTCGGAATGTCGTTATCTTTTATCCTCAGCTGATGATACCTCGACCTCAAGTCTATCTTCGAGAACACTCTAGCTCCACTCAACCGATCAAACAGATCATCAATGCTAGGTAATGGATACCTATTCTTCACCGTCACATGGTTCAGCTCACCGTAATCAATGCATAACCGTAAGCTACCATCCTTCTTCTTCATAAATATCACTGGTGCACCCCACGACGATACACTAGGTCTAATGTATCCATTGTCTAATAACTCATTCAGCTGCCTCTTTAACTCTTCAAGCTCTTTTAGTCCCATGCGATACGGGCCCTTAGAAATCAGTCCCGTATCCGGCTTCAACTCCAAGCTAAAATCAACATCTCTCTTTGGAGGCAATCGTGGTATCTCATCTGGAAAAACATCATCAAACTCACTCACCACTTCGATATGATCTGTTGTCGGCTCCTCAACTCGAGTATCCCTCACATGACACAAGATCATATGATAACCCTTCCTCAGGTACGTCTTCAAATTAATAGATGTTATCCACTTCACCTTAGGCTTTACCACGTACCCTCGCTATGACACTCTAACTCCTTTCGGACCTCTCAACGACACCTTCTTCTTATGACAGTCTATATTAGAATCTATTGATCGAATACGAAAGAGCAGGGGGTGAATTGAGTATTAAAAACTAGCCCCACTTTTTCGATTTATATGATATGTAATTAATTATTTGATCTTATAGATTAAAATCAACTAATTAATTAATCAAAGTAAGTACTAGTAACGAAATAACGAAAAGTAAAGAGAGGCACACGTTATTTTTGAAGTGGTTCAGTTTCACAAGTCGAAACCTACGTCCACTATTCTCGATTAATAATCTTTAGTACCTTTCTCCGGATTACAAAAATTATCAACCCACTAATATAATCAACTATGATTATAACTCAAGGTGAGTATCGCTAAATACTCTATACTATCTTACGTTAATAAGAATTTACAATATAACTCACAAGGATTCTCATTAAAGAATAAGTAAGATTATGTGATGTACTATTATGCAATAACGTATTTCACGTGAGCGATTGATAAAGAAGATGCACGACTTTTTCGTAAAAATAAACACCAAAAATAATAAATATTTTGCTCAAAGTTTGTTTAAAAACAATTTGTAAAATTCTCTCAATTGTATAAAAGTCGTTGTTGAATGATTGAGATGGAAGGAGTGTTTATAGTAGAAGCATTGGAGATATATAAAATCTAAAACCCTAGCTTTATATTTAAGAAAGATATTTATCTTTAATATCTCAAAATATTATTCCTTTATCTTTTAGAAATATATTTATCTTTAATATCTCAAAATATTGTTGTAAAAATATTATTAGAATCCTAGGTTAAGGTAAACAAGGAAACATGCCTATGGTGGCCGAAATCCTTACTACCACGAAACCCTAGGAGCACGCAACCCTAGGAGGCATAATCCTTGGGTCTCACAAAACCCTAGGTGGGCTTATTAGGTTAACAACAAACTGAGATAGAATATATTAGAAACCCTAAGTAGCATGACAACTCATAAGTTGTATTACTAACCAATAAAATCTCATAAATATATCATCTATTACAACTTTTGATAAATATAAAAATACTCTTTTTCTTTTTTAAAACATTTAAAATATTTATTTCCAAAATCATGCATCAACTTTTATCATCCAAAAGTTATAGGTTAAAGCTATAACTTTGAACTTTATTATGTAAAGTTATAAGCGAGTCATAACTTTACAAACTTAAAATCACTCTAATGGAATAGTTACCGAATGACGACATATACTATCGAATCTTCACAAAGATCTTCAATATACGGATCATCTCTTCATCTTGATCACAAAGACCCTTCATCTTGAGTCTTGTGTTATTTTAGGTAGATCTTGCTTGAACTGTTTCTTTAAAGTTATAACCAAGGTAGCTATAACTTTGCATACAAACCTCAAAGTTATATCTCAAGCTCCTATAACTTTGTCTCACATAATGCTTCTAAGTTATGCCTTAAGCTCCTATAACTTTGATTTCCTTTCTTGTAATTGTTGTTAGCTATGATAAGACTAAAGCACACAATTACATGCATATGATTTATCAAGTAAAGCACATTATCAAGTAAACACACGTTATTATCAAAACTATAAAATAGGTCCAACAAATTCCCCCTTTTTGATGATGACAAGTCTCTTATGATTTCTCTTATGAATGTGACTAAGCATGGTTCCCTCTCAACAAAATACTACCAAAGTTATAGTAACGTTGATCGCAAGAACATAACAACTTAGCCAAAGTTATAACTTGAAAGACTTTAAGAGATAACGAGTCTTGACAAGAAGCAAGCTTAAGCAAAGACTCAAATCATATCATTTTCCCCCTTTTGGCATCATTGAAAAGACAAGAACAAGGATATAAATTACTAGAATAACATAATCCAAAACAAGAAATAGATATGCAAAATACGCAATACTAGACAATTCATAGCAAGCAAAATCAAATACTAAATGTCAATTAAACTACAAACCACAAGGACAATTCTTAGTGCCAATGGGCCGAATAGGAAAAGTGTTTAAGGACAAACAAAGTAAGACGAGAAAATCAAGGCAAATCGGGTTGGCGAATGATGTTGGGGTCAATATAGTCGGGTCGGGTATGGTACTCAAGGGTGTTAAGGCGATCAAAGCACTCCTTCATATGATTAGCTTGTGCGGCGAGGCATGAATCAAAGTTCTGAACCTTCATGGATAGAGCCTCCGTCGCATAATAAATGGTATGCATTCCATCGCGCATTTCCACACCACTCTTCACCAACGCACCTCCTTGGCTAACCAAGAATTGCATGCGATCTCGTTGCCTAAATAACTCTTGTCGAATATCGACAACATTCCTCTCAATTTTAGCAAGGCAACCATCGACTCTCGTCATCCAACCTCTCAACTCGTTACTCACACCCGACCCTCCACGGTCACGGGTTGAGCTAGAGCTCCCTAAAGCCACGGTTTTGACCACCTTGTCAAAAACCGCATAGATTTTCTTCTCTTGCGCATCAAGGGGCTCCATTACCTTCCCCATAAACAGTTCTAATTTTGATTCAATACCCGAAAAATCAACAACATTCGGTTTAACATCAACCGAACCACCTTTTGATTGAAAAGCCAATTCGGACCCAATGCCTCCATTTTCATGAATTTCAAGTAAGTATCATTCATATCATCCTTCAAATCAACGCCATAACTAGTCGGATCAACAACCCCCTTAGCCTCAAGAACCTGAGACACCCACATCCTATAGAGTAAGTCTAGGGTCGTGTAAACTTTATCCTCGGTCACCGAAAAGCTAGTTTGAGAAATTCCAGAAAAAACAAGAAAAGCAAGGTTGACACAGTTACCTTCCAACCAATTCTTAACCACCATCATCTCATAGCAAGGAATTTTATCCCGTCCACCCCGACGCGGAACCACCGTATTCCACGGAAAATTTAACGGAAATTTTAATTTTGGGGACTAACATCCTGCCAACACACAACTTGACACCGTAGCCCGATCATCAAAATAACGCTTAACATCCAGTTTAGCCGTATTCGACATCTCTTCCCATGACGTACTCGGGTCTATTTTGATTGCATCATCAGGAACCAAAAACAGAGTACAAAAATCGTCAATGGAAACCGAAACTGCTCGGCCATTCACCACGGCATCAAAACTCCAAATTTCAAAGAAACGGAAGCATAAAATTGAATTACCTCGATGGGATATATAGGACCCGAAAACCGAGACACTTGCTCCCATTCTTGAAAATTCAAGAAATCGTTGAAGAATGTCAAAGCTTGATATTTTTCACACCACGCCTTCGGGAAACTACGACCACCATGAATACCATGTTTTGCAGCCCGGTTAACCAATTTCCGTTCTTCCTTTGATAAACGAAGCTTGTCAAGCCCGGATGCCGTTTCTTGAGGTGAAAACTCACGAAATAGAGGGCGTTTTTGTTCCCTCGATTTCCGTGTTTTCTTTGTCCGTATTAGCATCATCTTGTACCCTATTCTTCCCCTTATTTAATCTACGCCTTTTTGTACCTTCAAGAACCGAACCCGACTCGGTTTGGGTCAACTTGGGTGATTTTTGGTTTGGTTTAGGAGAGAGATTAGTGGGCATACAAGGTGTTTGAGTTTTGGAGTTTGGAGTGTTGGTATTTTTGGTAGTGGATCGTGTGGAAGCCATCGATGAAAGCTTGGTTTTTTTTTTTTTCGTGTGATAGAATAAAGGTGGAGTCGGTGATGTGTGTTGATGGTGATGGTGATAGGTAATTATGAAGGGTTGTGTTGGGGTTTGGGTTTTGTAGGGAGGGCACGTGAAGTGTCGGCTATATCCCTTTATTTTCCTTTTTTTTTTAAATTTGGGTAGTATAGTAAAAGGAATCTAGGGTAAATATAGATGATATATGGTAAGGATAGGATTAGGTAAATAAAAGATATGGTAAGATAATATTGTTGGGAATTTCGGTCAACATGGGAGTTTTGGTCAATTTTGGAAAATGAATAAGATAGATTTTTGGCAAATATGTGGTCTATAATTCAATCTTCATAAAATACTTAATATGCAAGATATTCACGTAAAATATATAATATTAAGCACAAATATACTAGCAATGGAATACACGGACACAGTCATATAATCTCGTCTTATTCTAACCAGTCACGCAGGTTCATAAAATAAATATGACAAATTTAATTGCTACTGATTAAACCAATTTCCAACCGCAAAATCTCAAAAATGTCTTCTCGCTAACGCCTTTGTTAAAATGTCAGCCGATTGATTTTCAGTACTACAAAATTCAAGTTTAATGTTGTCCTTCTCTACATGGTCGCGTACAAAATGATGTTTAATGTCTATATGCTTTGTACGAGAATGTTGAGCTGGATTTTTAAAAATAATAATAGCACTCGTATTATCACAAAATACAGGCATACAACCAACATTAACACCATAATCACATAGTTGTTGCTTTAACCAAAGTAATTGAGAACATACCAGTCCTGCAGCTATATATTCGGCTTTAGCAATAGATAGCGCAACTGAATTTTGCTTCTTTGAGCCCCAAGTTATTATGCATGGTCCAACAAACGTAGCGAATCCAGAGGTACTTTTTCTATCTAAAGAACATCCTGCATAATCTGCATCTGAATATCCTACTAGATCGAAATTACACTCAAGTGAATACCATAAATATAGATTAGATGTACTAATTAAATATCTCAAGATACGTTTAACTGCAATCATATGTGACTCTTTAGGACATGATTGAAATCTAGCAGAGACACATACGCTAAACATAATGGCAGGTCTACTCGCAGTTAAATATAATAAAAAACCAATCATACCTCGATATGTAATCTCATCGACACACTTACCATTTTTGTCCAAGGTCAACTTTAATCAGTTACCATAGGTGTGTCCATTACATGAGCGTTTTCCATACCAAATTTTCTGATTAACTCCTTGACATATTTCTGTTGGTGAATCTTTATACCTTCCTTAGTTTGTTGAATTTGCAATCCTAGGAAGAATTTCAATTCTCCCATCATGCTCATTTTAAATTCTGAGTTCATTAGATATGAAAAGTACTTGCACAATTTATTGTTAGTAGAACCAAAAATAATATCGTCTACATAAATTTGAGCAACAAGTAAATCAGAACCCTCGGATTTTAGAAATAGTGTTTTGTCGACAGATCCTCATTTAAAATTGTTTTGTAATAAAAATTTGGACAATCTGTCGTACCATGCCCTAGGCGCTTGTTTCAAACCATATAAAGCTTTATCGAGTTTAAAAACATGGTTTTGAAATTTTCTATTTAAAAATCCGGGAGGTTGTTCAACAAAAACCTCTTCTTCCAAATAGCCGTTAAGAAAAGCAGTCTTAACGTCCATTTGGTACAGTTTCATTCCTTTATGAGCTGTGAAGGCGATAAGCAAGCGAATAGCTTCAAGTCTTGCTACAGGTGCAAAGGTCTCGTCATAATCAATCCCTTCTTGTTGATTATATCCTTGAACGACCAATCGAGCCTTATTACGAACTATAACTAATGAGTCATCCAATTTATTTCTGAATACCTATCGAGTAACAATCACAGTTCCATTTGTAAGTAGATGCCAGACTTTATTACGTTCAAACTGTTGAAGTTCCTCTTGCATTGCTACAATCCAGTAGAATTCTGCAAGTGCATCTTTGATGTTGGTAGGCTCTATGGTAGACAGAAAAGAATAGAATGAACAAAAGTTATTTAATGTTCGTCTTGTTTGAACTCCCTTATTCAAACATCCTAGGATAATATCCATTGGATGATAACTCTTGTATTTCCATTTCTTAGAGTTCCTTGGCGCATCATCATCTGATGAACTCTCATTTTCCTCAAATGATTCAGAGTCAAGATTGGTTCCCCACGCGCTTCACTCTGGGGTTATAGCTAAAGTTGGTACAACTTTAGGTACAATATCTTGATATGGGTCCAAAGTTATAGCATCATCAGTTATAACTTTGGTTTCCTTATCCTTGTTTTGAGAAGAGACATTCGTATCATCAACAATTGTCTCATTTCCCTTTTCAAGATCATTTGTGGATTTATCAAGTTCATCATTGATTCCTTCAATAACTTCTTCATTGATTTCTGGTAAGTCATCCCTTGAAAGGCCAAAGTCGGGATCATTCATGTCTTCTTCTTCATTATGTTCAACTTGTTCAGGCACATTATCTTCATCAAATACAACATGAACACATTCTTCTATGCACAAGGTTCTTTTGTTAAAAACATTAAAAGCTGTACTATGATAAGACTAACCAACAAACACAGCTTCGTCACTTCGTGGATCAAATTTGCTTAAATTACTTTTTCCATTATTATGGAAAAAACATTTACTACCGAAGCAACGATGATGAGCTATATTGGGTTTTCTCCCTCTTAAAAGTTCATAGGGAGTCTTTTTGAGAATTGCTCTAATCTGTGGGAAATAACGGTTTACATCCCTTTAGAAATTTCGGATTATAATGAAATTATAACGATATGAATTTCTAGTCACAAATGAAATTGCATAATATAAACAAAAGATTAAGAAATAACCTTCGGTCCTAGATAAAGGCCTAAGAACAAATAACAAAGTAGGTATTCTCCTAATCGTTACATCCAAGATGGTTCAAGAAATGCCTTCGTCGTGCTAGAACGAATACCCAAAATTACTTCTAATTTTGTGTGTATATTGATGATGAATATGAAGATGAATGAGAGAGTAAAAATCAGAATTTTTCTTCTCTTTTTCTTTTGTGTGTGCCGTGAGATTTAGTAGCAATTAGGGTTAGTTGAAAAACTTCTTTTTCTTCCCTATATGTGCCGTGAGGTTTTTAGGAAAGAAGAAAACCCTAGTTTCCTTATTTCACTCAACCTCTATGATCGGGCCTGTCGCAAGCCCAATACAAAGATAAATTACCCAGACTATGAGACACCCTCAAAAATCGCGGAAAAATTAAACACGTAATTTCTAAATAAAAACTGCATGGATATGTTTATAATAGGTTCATTTAAGTAAAAACCTGTAATTTTTAAAACCTGAACCTGTTATAAAGATATCCTAATAGAAGGTGTCAAAACATGCAAGGTCTAAACAAACTTATTTACATAACCATCGCTATAAATAGCGAAGAACAAAATGATACAAAACAAATGTACAGAGGGAGACATATGTCCCTAAAAGTGCGACATACATGTCACTACAAAATGGGAACCAATTTAAGTTCCAAGGTTACTTTGCTCGCTAGCTCGTCCGTGTACCCCATATAAGCATCACCTACCTGTCAATCGCATTTTATACAAACACGAAAGCCACAGTCAGTGGGGAGTAACTCCGAGTTCTCCCAGCCACGAAATGTCATGTTAATATAACATGAAAGCATATAAATATGAGCAAATATAATACATAGCCCATTTAAAGGCTAAACCATCAAGCTTTTCATGTGAAATTCAATATAAATAACATATAGTCCTAGTATGTGAATACTAGACCAACTCAAGCTACACTATCATGTGAGTCACATATCATACGGGAATCCAAACTCTATCAACCATAGCCGGCTTGCATCTCACCTTCTATGTTTCATAGAATCATCAAACAAGAAAGGGCAATATATCTAGAGACAGGCATAAGTTCCTAGTACAGTCAATAGTCACTTTGTAACTCGAGTCTATACCACGAGGTAGGGAAGCTAGTATTTTAGCTCAGAGGTTACATTTAAAACATGGCCAAGATACAACTCAACCCTAATCCTAGACTGCGCAGACCTAGAGAAATGCGGATAAAACCACCGCACCCAAGACTCATGATAAAACCACATGAGTACCCTAAGGAGTCCACCAAAGGGTTGGCTAGTACTTAAGCTGACCATCCACTCACAAAATAGGCAGAAAAGTCATGCCCCAGCTTGGATATAAACCCACCAAGCCGGGAACACAAAGGCTATTAAGCCGTGAACATACACTCGTCAAAGACTATAATGACCTATCTATGACAATAACTGAAAATACTCACTTAAGACCTCGTCCCAAGTGAATACTTTAGCCAACTTAACAATAAAAAGGGCAAAAAGTCCAAACTTGTAAATACAAATGATCACAAGCTAGCATATGGACGACTACATACAAATATAATCAAATGACAATCCAACATTCCAAACCAACATGGCCAAGGCATTAAAATATAACATTCAATATCAACCATAGTCATCCAAACTTACCCCAAAGACAAATCCCCGACCCAAGTCCCGCGACGGGTCATTGGTCAAATCAGGGCTGACCGGTTTAAACCTAATTTGACCAAACTCATTCGGTCATATTGGCCCAGCTCAGAGTCTTGACTCATTTTGACTCAAATCACACAATTCAACATAATACAATTCATGTGAAAATTATCAACATAAGGAAAAATTATTCCAACTTATAAGCTAACCCATTTCCAACAATTTCTCATAATAATAAAAATTACTAATACACCAAAATATCAACATGTTCAATTGTACAAATGACAAACACAAAGCATCAAACAAAGGCTCAAACACACAACCCGAACAACAGCCAAACCCGGCCACACACATGCCACAAACACGCCACAAACACGCCGCAAACACGCCACAAACACGCCCCACACACGGCCTGTTTTGGGGCTGTTTTGGGCAGCCCTACTATCTCCTTCCTTTTCCATCCAAAACCCGTCTCAACAATGATACAAAACCATTCCAACAACACACAACCATTATCAATTCAATTCAACACTACAAACATATGAAATAACCATAAAACTAATAAACTTAACAACAATAATTCATATGAATAAAACCTAACAAATTACTACTCACATAACATCCAACACATAACAAATGTAACATTATATCGTCGAGTAACTCGGAATAGTTACCTTAAGCTAGAAAAACGAAAGTAACCCTTGAGAAAACCCTAAAAACCGCGACTACCCTTCGTCCTCTACTATATATGAGTCTCCTAAGTCGTCTTCATGATCTTCACCTATTTAAAACAACAAAAACACAACAATTATCACATAAACCGAAATTATACCCAAAAATAAGCTTAAATCGAAATTAGGGAAACTGGAATTAAAACATACTAGGATGTAGATCTTGAAGAGAGGATTCCGAATATATAAATTTTGCGAAAATCGGACTAGAAACGAAGAAGTTATGCTGAAATTACGATTGTAAGTTTTTTTTTTGATTTTTGATGTTGGTAGAACGAATTGGGGAAAAGAAAAATGAAACCTAAGGGAGAGGGGAAGGCTGGCTGTCATAAGGCTCATGGGGTATTGGGTCTATTTTTTTTTTACTCGGTTTTGGTTCGATTTGACGGGAATTCGAATTATTCGTCAAACGCGATTTCCGACAACGCTAAAGTTTTTAAACACAAGTTTACTAGAATTTTAAGTACTCCTATGCCTAATATCCTAACTCATTTACCCAACGACCGTAAGAAATGGAAAATCCCATTTTTACGACTTTTCTTTGAAATACTCTTTTATTAAAGAAAAAGGTTTAAATATAGTTTAAATTACTTTTAAACATTTCCAAACTATCAAAAATAATTATATTACTTCAAAATAAAATAAAATTATATTTTGTCGAATTATTATTATTTCAATTAAATTAATATTAAATTAAAGTTGATTTAAAATATTATTTTTAAAATATAATAACGGTCCAAATTTACGGGGTGTTACAATCATCCCTCCTTTTAAAAAGTTTCGTCCCCGAAACTTAGAAGAAAGAATCATTGTATATATATAAGTCTATCTTTTAAAATCAAATAAATAAAATTTTCAAGATATGAACGTATGAAAATATAAGTGTCCTTTCAATGGAACGGAGATACTCTTGTCGATCACTCAAGAACATCAATATTCCAATTCAAGGACATAAAAATACACTTTTACACCAACGAATGAGCAAACTAATTATCGGACGTCTCCAATAACAAGCTTTAACACCCATTGACGTTAAAACCAGTGAAAAACATTAAAATATTTTCAACACCTTTAGTTTAAAATTTTTATAATAAGGGTAATAACTCCACTAGCTATAACTAAATTCTAACTACGGTTTCTAAACACTAAGCAAGGACTATTAACGCGGAGAATACGTAAGAAAAAGGAATAACCTCACGAGAAGAGTTCGGGATATTTAGCTAACATAGAAGATTCAGGCTCCCAAGTTTCTTCTTCGACATTTCCACAACGCCAGAGGACACGAACTAGGGGCACAACTTTGCTCCTAAGTTGCTTGTTTGCTCTTTCGAGGATCCGGATCGGCCTTTCTTCCAAAGTCAAGCTAGGCTCTAAATCTAGAATTTCCTCTTGAATGACATGGCTCGGATCACAAATGTACTTCCTTAACTGAGATACATGGAAGACATTATGAACCTTGCTCAAATTCGGAGGCAACTCCAAACGGTAAGCAACAGAACCAATCTTTTCAAGCACACGGAATGGACCAATATATTTGGGACTTAGCTTCCCTTTTACACCAAACCGTTTCACCCCTTTCATAGGTGATACCTTGAGGAATACTCGATCATCAACTTCAAAGGCAAGTGGTCGACGACGGATATCGGCATAAGATTTCTGTCGGTCTTGAGCGGATTTCATGCGCTCTCTAATGATCTGAACCTGATTGACGGTCTCAGTCACCAAATCGGGTCCTAACACATGAGCATTTTGGACTTGATCCCAACAGACAGGAGTACGACACTTCCTACCATACAAAGCTTCATAAGGTGACATTTTAATAGAGGCTTGATAGCTATTGTTGTAGGAGAATTCAACAAGAGGTAAACATTTCTCCCAAGAAGTATGAAAATCTAAGGCACAAGCTCGGAGAAGATCCTCTAATGTCTGGATAGTCCTCTCAGTCTGTCCGTCTGTAGCGGCATGAAAAGCTGTACTCATTAGTAGCTTACTACCCATGGCTTCTTGTAAAGCAGTCCAGAAACGAGAACAGAATCTAGGGTCTCGGTCTGAAACTATATCTTTAGGAACTCCATGGTAGCGTACTATCTCTTTCACATAGGCACCAGCTAGAACATTTAAATTCCATGTTTCCTTGATCGGTATAAATCTAGCACATTTGGTCAGTCGATCTACAACTACCCAAACAGCATCCTTTCCACCAGTAGTTCTAGGTAAAGCCATCACAAAGTCCATGGCAATGGACTCCCATTTCCAAAGAGGAACATCCAAAGGTTGTAGCAAACCTCCGGGTTTCTGATGCTCAATTTTCACTTTCTGGCAGGTAAGACATTTGCTAACATAATCTAGGACATCAATCTTCATTCTAGGCCACCAAAATTGTAATCTCAAGTCTTTATACATCTTGTCACCACCAGGATGAATAGAATAAGGAGAAAGGTGAGCCTCAACAAGGATCCTCTTTCTCAACTCAGCTACATTCGGAACATACATCCTACCATGGTAACGAAGATATCCATCACTATCCACCACACAATCCTTAGCTTGCCCAAGCTGAATTTTTGCTTGAATGGATTTGAAAGTAGCATCTTCAGGTAGGCAAGTACGGATCTCACGGTAAAAGTCAGGTTCTGCACTCAAGGCACTAAGATGATCAAAGCCCTTCTCAACCAGGCTTATCCCTAACTTTTGAAATTCTACGATAAATTCATGAGGTAATTCACGGATAGTGTTCAAAGAGTGACAAGTCTTTCTACTCAAAGCATCGGCCACCACATTTGCTTTCCCTTCATGATAAATTAATTCAGCATCATAATCATTCACTAACTCTAGCCATCTTCTTTGCCTCATATTCAACTCTTTCTGGGTAAAAATACATTTCAAGCTTTTATGGTCGGTATAAATTCGGCAATGAACTCCAATAAGGTAATGTCTCCATGTCTTCAAGGCATGCACCACCGCAGCTAACTCAAGATCATGAGTCGGATAATTCACCTCGTGAACTCTCAGCTGTCGAGAGGCATAAGCAATAACCTTTCGATTTTGCATTAAGACACAACCTAGACCATATTTTGAAGCATCACAATAAACATCATAGTCCACACCATCCTCAGGTAAGGTCAACACTGGAGCAGTAGTCAACCTAGTTTTCAATTCCAGGAAAGCATTCTCACATTCATCGGTCCACACAAACTTAGACTCCTTCTTCAACAATTGAGTCATCGGTCTAGCTATCTTAGAAAAATCTTTCACAAATCGACGGTAATAACCCGCCAAACCAAGGAAACTTCGAATCTCAGTCACATTTTTCGGACTCTTCCAATCAACAACGGCTTCAATTTTGGCAGGATCTACCATAATACCATCTTTGGATATGACATGTCCAAGAAAAGCTACTTGATGCAACCAAAATTCACATTTAGAGAACTTAGCAAACCACTTTTGACGACGAAGAATGTCTAAAATGATACGGAGATCTTTGACATGATCTTCATCATTCTTTGAGAAAATTAAGATATCATCAATGAATACCACAACACATTTATCGAGGTACTCACTAAAGGTACGATTCATTTGATCCATGAAGATAGCAGGAGCATTAGTCAATCCGAAAGGCATCACTTTAAATTCGAAATGTCCATATCTCGTGCTGAAAGCAGTCTTAGGAATATCGGATTCACGAACTGGAATTTGATGATAACCCGATCTAAGATCAATCTTGGAAAAAGTAGAAGCACCACGTAATTGGTCAAAGAGATCATCAATTCGTGGAAGAGGATATTTGTTCTTGACTGTCACACGATTAAGTTCACGATAATCGATACAAAGTCGCATAGAACCATCCTTTTTCTTCACAAAGAGAACGGGAGAACCCCAAGGAGAAGCACTAGGCCTAATAAAGCCTTTCTCAATCAAGTCATCAAGTTGGATTCTCAACTCTTTCAATTCGGAAGGAGCCATACGATAAGGAGCTTTAGCAATTGGTCCAGTTCCAGGAACTAGATCAATGGAAAATTCAACATCTCTTTCAGGAGGAATTCCGGGTAATTCATCGGGAAAAATATCTGGATATTCACAAACAATAGGAACATCCTTCAAAGGAGGAAGAGAAGAATCAGAAGTAGTCACTACGCATAGAAACGCTTGATGACCCTTCTTCAAAACATTCATCATTTTCATAGCTGAGATTAACTTCACACTAGCTTGCTTTCTAACTCCTTGATAAGATACACGAGTACCCAAAGGACTTTTAAGAATAATCTTTTGATCTCGGCATTCGAATCGAGCATGATAAGTAAATAACCAATCCATGCCCAGAATAACATCAAATTCTTCAAGTAGGAATCGAAAGAGATTAGCCGGAAAAATAGATCCCGATATTGATATAGGAACATTGAAATAGATATTAGAACAGGAAAAGATGTCACCGGAAGGTAAAGATATATCCGTGCTTTCACCAAGCGAAGATTCAAGAGGTAATTTGTCGGAGAGTTTCATCGATATGAATGACAAAGAAGCACCTGTATCGAATAAAACTAAACAAGGAACTTTAAATATTAAGAACGTACCAGTGACTATATCTGGGTGTGCCTCAGCCTCAGCACGGCTCATCAAGAAAATACGACCTCTCGGTCTCTCAGAAGTAGCAGGTGTAGTAGCAACATCAGTCTTCTTCGCAGGACATATATTAGCCTTGTGTCCAGGCTTGTTGCAGAAGAAACATATAATAGGCCTATCCCTATCAAAACAACCAACTCCGGGATGTGCTGGCTTCTTACACTGGTAGCACACACGATCCTTCAGTCCTTTGTTGTTGCTAGGAGATAGATTACGAGCACCTTGATTTGCTTGACCACTCGGAATAAACCTTCTCTTATTAGGATAAGAGGGAATGGAAGAAGCAACATAAGGCCTAGAAGGAACAACGTAAGGCCTAGGAGTAGGATAGAATGGCCTCTTGCCAAGAGATGTACTAGAAGCACGAGCCTCTTCATCAATAGCTTTAAGAGAGCTCTCGGCCCATAAGGCATCATCGTAGATCGAGACAAAGGATGTAGAATCTCTACGAATCATACTCTTAAGCTTTGGAGTAAGCTTTTCAAGATAAAAGAAAACTTTTTCATCTTCATTTTTGACAAGTCTAGTGGCATAGTGAGAAAGTTCATTGAATTTATCGGTAAAGGCTTGAACAGAAAGATTTCCTTGCTTCAATTCCATGAACTCTTTAAGTCTTTGTTGTTTCAGCTCTTTTGGATAGAATCTAGTTTCAACTAGATCCTTAAAGCGATCCCAACCAAAGCCAGGTTCAAGAATAGAAGTAGGACCAGTCATAGACCACCATCTATCCGCTTCTTTCACAAGGAAATGAGAAGCCAATTTCACCTTGTCACCTTCACGAACTTCATACAAGGCAAAACTCTTCTCCAATTCACGGAACCATTCAGTGAGTGCCACTGGATCTACTTCACCACCATACGTCTTGGTGTTGTTTCGAGTTAATTGATTTGCCACCCAAGTATAAGTGCCAGGGGCACCTTCTGGAGGCGGAGTAGGAAGAGGAGCAGGAACAGGTTGGTTTTGTTGATTCTGAAGAATCTGAGTAAGAGCTTGTAGGATTGCATTATCTACAGCTTTTCTTGGAGGAGCCATCTTACAAAAGAAGACATTGGCTTACTTAACAAAGACTTACTTAACAAATAGCAATCACAAAGAGACTACAACATAAAGTCCTAAATCTACCCATCCTACCCATCTCTCAAGTTTATTATTTCAAGGTCAAGTTATTTATAGTAGGGTGCACAAACGTGCGTTGGGAGCAAATAAGCTCTGATACCAACTGTGACACCCTCAAAAATCGCGGAAAAATTAAACACGTAATTTCTAAATAAAAACTGCATGGATATGTTTGTAATAGGTTCATTTGAGTAAAAACCTGTAATTTTTAAAACCTGAACCTGTTATAAAGATATCCTAATAGAAGGTGTCAAAACATGCAAGGTCTAAACAAACTTATTTACATAACCATCGCTATAAATAGCGGAGAACAAAATGATACAAAACAAATGTACAGAGGGAGACATATGTCCCTAAAAGTGTGACATACATGTCACTACAAAATGGGAACCAATCTAAGTTCCAAGGTTACTTTGCTCGCTAGCTCGTCCGTGTACCCCATATAAGCATCACCTACCTGTCAATCGCATTTTATACAAACACGAAAGCCACAGTCAGTGGGGAGTAACTCCGAGTTCTCCCAGCCACGAAATGTCATGTTAATATAACATGAAAGCATATAAATATGAGCAAATATAATACATAGCCCATTTAAAGGCTAAACCATCAAGCTTTTCATGTGAAATTCAATATAAATAACATATAGTCCTAGTATGTGAATACTAGACCAACTCAAGCTACACTATCATGTGAGTCACATATCATACGGGAATCCAAACTCTATCAACCATAGCCGGCTTGCATCTCACCTTCTATGTTTCATAGAATCATCAAACAAGAAAGGGCAATATATCTAGAGACAGGCATAAGTTCCTAGTACAGTCAATAGTCACTTTGTAACTCGAGTCTATACCACGAGGTAGGGAAGCTAGTATTTTAGCTCAGAGGTTACATTTAAAACATGGCCAAGATACAACTCAACCCTAATCCTAGACTGCGCAGACCTAGAGAAATGCGGATAAAACCACCGCACCCAAGACTCATGATAAAACCACATGAGTACCCTAAGGAGTCCACCAAAGGGTTGGCTAGTACTTAAGCTGACCATCCACTCACAAAATAGGCAGAAAAGTCATGCCCCAGCTTGGATATAAACCCACCAAGCCGGGAACACAAAGGCTATTAAGCCGTGAACATACACTCGTCAAAGACTATAATGACCTATCTATGACAATGACTGAAAATACTCACTTAAGACCTCGTCCCAAGTGAATACTTTAGCCAACTTAACAATAAAAAGGGCAAAAAGTCCAAACTTGTAAATACAAATGATCACAAGCTAGCATATGGACGACTACATACAAATATAATCAAATGACAATCCAACATTCCAAACCAACATGGCCAAGGCATTAAAATATAACATTCAATATCAACCATAGTCATCCAAACTTACCCCAAAGACAAATCCCCGACCCAAGTCCCGCGACGGGTCATTGGTCAAATCAGGGCTGACCGGTTTAAACCTAATTTGACCAAACTCATTCGGTCATATTGGCCCAGCTCAGAGTCTTGACTCATTTTGACTCAAATCACACAATTCAACATAATACAATTCATGTGAAAATTATCAACATAAGGAAAAATTATTCCAACTTATAAGCTAACCCATTTCCAACAATTTCTCATAATAATAAAAATTACTAATACACCAAAATATCAACATGTTCAATTGTACAAATGACAAACACAAAGCATCAAACAAAGGCTCAAACACACAACCCGAACAACAGCCAAACCCGGCCACACACATGCCACAAACACGCCACAAACACGCCACAAACACGCCCCACACACGGCCTGTTTTGGGGCTGTTTTGGGCAGCCCTACTATCTCCTTCCTTTTCCATCCAAAACCCGTCTCAACAATGATACAAAACCATTCCAACAACACACAACCATTATCAATTCAATTCAACACTACAAACATATGAAATAACCATAAAACTAATAAACTTAACAACAATAATTCATATGAATAAAACCTAACAAATTACTACTCACATAACATCCAACACATAACAAATGTAACATTATATCGTCGAGTAACTCGGAATAGTTACCTTAAGCTAGAAAAACGAAAGTAACCCTTGAGAAAACCCTAAAAACCGCGACTACCCTTCGTCCTCTACTATATATGAGTCTCCTAAGTCGTCTTCATGATCTTCACCTATTTAAAACAACAAAAACACAACAATTATCACATAAACCGAAATTATACCCAAAAATAAGCTTAAATCGAAATTAGGGAAACTGGAATTAAAACATACTAGGATGTAGATCTTGAAGAGAGGATTCCGAATATATAAATTTTGCGAAAATCGGACTAGAAACGAAGAAGTTATGCTGAAATTACGATTGTAAGTTTTTTTTTTGATTTTTGATGTTGGTAGAACGAATTGGGGAAAAGAAAAATGAAACCTAAGGGAGAGGGGAAGGCTGGCTGTCATAAGGCTCATGGGGTATTGGGTCTATTTTTTTTTTTACTCGGTTTTGGTTCGATTTGACGGGAATTCGAATTATTCGTCAAACGCGATTTCCGACAACGCTAAAGTTTTTAAACACAAGTTTACTAGAATTTTAAGTACTCCTATGCCCAATATCCTAACTCATTTACCCAACGACCGTAAGAAATGGAAAATCCCATTTTTACGACTTTTCTTTGAAATACTCTTTTATTAAAGAAAAAGATTTAAATATAGTTTAAATTACTTTTAAACATTTCCAAACTATCAAAAATAATTATATTACTTCAAAATAAAATAAAATTATATTTTGTTGAATTATTATTATTTCAATTAAATTAATATTAAATTAAAGTTGATTTAAAACATTATTTTTAAAATATAATAACGGTCCAAATTTACGGGGTGTTACAGACTAGGCTAATAACAAATTAATGTAATTAGGGAAGTAGGGGTCGATCCTCAGGGAGATGGTGTTTCCTATAAGGTGTGAAATGTCTCGCAATTGGGTTTTATCTAATGAAAATCTGGGTTTTGGGATTTTGATATCTAAAGTAATATAAAGCATAAATGAAAACAAAACAAAAACAAATGGAAACAATAAAGTAAGTGATGAAAAGCATCTAGGGAAGTAGGTTCACACATGTAGATTGATATATTGATGAAATTGGATTTAGGATATGCAAATAATTCATTGTGAGTTCGTAAGAATGATGTGTTCATTACAATCATAGATCAGATGGTCTAGCAGACTTTTTAGGCGATTTACTAGGTCTTAATCTACCATGTCATGCTTTGTCTATTCAATTCTCGTATGTCTACCTTGGAAAAGAATTCCATTTTAGTCGATGATTTCCGGCCAGAAGTCGTTAACTATCGTTACAGTCCAAACATGCATAGACACAACGTTTTAAAGGCACAATTTCTTTTATCCAATTAACATCTTTTAATCAATCTAACATGGCTACCCTACACCCTAGAAAGGTGACTACTTACTCATGACGATATCTAAATCTAAGATGATATTAACAATGACTAGGGTTGACATGTTTATTTGGCTTTGACTCTTTATATGGCGATAATAACGACGCTAATTGATAATCTAAGAAATGAAATTACAATTATAACGACACTAAAATGAATCTAAGACAATATGTATAGAGAATAACAATCAAATGGAAAACAATAGAGACATTAAACAAAGGATAAGGTGGGAATACCTAGGTGACGATCATGAACGAAAGCGATAACAATAATAGAAATTCCTTGCATAGAATAATCGTTCCTTGAATTACAACACTTGTAACCAACAAAGTAGACTACAAAGATGAAATTCTTATTGATCTAAGCTAATGTTTTGATATGAAAAGGACAGAAATGAACTAAGAACTAAAGACTAAAGAAGAAGAAAATGAGAGAACGGAGGCTAGTTCCCCCTCCCTCCTAATCTAAAGAGAAATGTAAGAAGAGAAGAGAAGTATGAGAAGAAGGTTGTTGTGTTAGATGATATGATATAAGGGGCTAGTGTGACACCCTCAAATTTGCGGAAAGAAAAAAAATAATTTAAATACAGAACGAAGGGTGTCATAAATAAAAAGGGTCATTACAAAACGGAAATAATATTATACATAAGAATTATACAAGACGGGAGACATATCTCCCGTATAAATACGGAAATAAAAGAGTGTATAATAATACACAATCTAAGAACCGAATATAGGTCCAAGGTAAATACTTCGCTCGCTAGCATAACATATTTAAAACCCGTCACAAGTTCAAAAACCGAATAAAAGAGTGTATAATAATACACAATCTAAGAAACGATATAATAACAATACTCAAAAACCGTCACAAGTTCAAGGGAACCCACGGTTCATTTTAGACCGGTTTTGGTCATCTTTTCTAAAAACCGTTACTTAATATTTCCCCGCATGCATAACATATTTAAAACCCGTCAAAACAACAACAAAACAATCAAACATCGACACAACCCAGAAGGACCAAACACGGACCAACCAGACCGGGCTGGACCGGGTCTGAACCGGCCTGAACCGGCCTGGTTTGGACCGGTTTCCAGCCCCACAAAACAGCCCCTACACGGTCCAACACCAACATCCATTCTAAATTAATTCTAACATGTTTTTAATTAACAAACAACCATTTTAACCATCATCCATACAAAAATCATGATTATGAACAAATCATTCAAACATGTCAAGAACACCAAACATGTCATAAATTCATACAACATAATAAAAATGATTACTTATCATGTTACTAATTAAAGACCGTAAATCATAAACAACAACTAAAGTATGTAACATTGATTCGTCGAGTAACTCGGAATCGTTACCTTAGCTAGCACAAAATCAAGTAGCACCAAAATATAAGAACTAAGAAATAAGAAACCCGTCTTCTATTCTTCTCCTAAGATATACGAGTCACCAAACTCGTCTTCAAAATCTTCCCCTATAAGAAATGACAAGAAAAATATTTGTTAGAATTAAAACTTGATTTTCCCTAATTAAAGTGTTGAAAACGATTTTGTCGGAATTGAAAATAAACCGTACTTGAAGATGGAGAGCGAAGAGGAGATTCTAGAAATATAAGTTAGGACGAATTTGAATAAGAAATGAAGGTTTTATGATGATTTTGCTCAAGAACGACGAAGAACGAATGAAGAACGACGAAGAACGTTCAAGAACGATGAAGAACGATTAATTTGATCTTAAGTTGATTTGTTGTAAAATGAAAAGTTGTTAGTGAGTAATGGGTGATGAGGGAGCCGTGTAAATATAGAGGGAGTATGGCGTCGGGGTTTGAAATTGTTGTTACGGAATTGACTCGGTATAATAATTATATTACGGTAATTAATTAGATATTATTCGGTTTTATAATAGTTTAATGAAATATCTAGATATTTATTTGATATTATGTTATTGTAAACAAAATAAAGGAAAATATCTAGCTTAAGAGAGGAGAAAGAGACGTGAGAAAAGAAGAGAAATCGGGTCTGTTTTTAAGCGATTGCGGAATTTAAGTTGACAGACCGATAAAGTTACAAATATCTTAGATATTTTTATTAGTTTAATCATATTAATTAAAAGATCTAATATGAGTGGAAAAAAAGTGACATGGGGCGTATGACTCATGTCAAGTCGGGTTTCGGGACTTGAGTTGACCCGGGAATAGTTAAATGACGTTTGGGGTTAAATCATAAAAGTTATTCTTTAATTCCGAATAAATTCAAAATAATTATATGAAATTATCATAAATTCAAATAAATCTTAATAAAAATAAATTAAATTTATTATTTTTCAAAATAAAATTTCGGTCTTTAAAATTACGAGGTGAGTCGGAAAACGTCAACGAAAGTCAAAGTCGACTTAAAAGTCAAGAACAGTCAAAGATGACTTAAAAGTCAAGAAAAGTTTATGACGACTTAAAAGTCAAGAAAAAGTCAATGACGACTTTAAAAAGTCAAGGAAAGTCAAAGACGACTTAAAAGTCAAGAAAAGTCAAAGATGACTAAAAACAGTCTTTTCATGAAATCTCTCAGACATTCCAAATACGAACGCGGAATTTCAAAATAAGACTCGGAACAAAAATTTCTATTTTAAAAACTTAAGTTCTACTGAAAAGTGTTAGTAAATATTTTTACTAGAAAAATCGGGTACTTTTCGGGTTGTTACAATCACCCCTCCTTTTAAAAAGTTTCGTCCTCGAAACTTAGAAGAAGGAACGTAACGTATATGTAGGTCTATTTCAAAACTGTTAAAAATATACGTGTAATAAAATATAGGGTCTTATCAATGGGACGGAAAGTTCTCGTCTGCAGTTAAGAACATCGACGTCCCAAGTCAAAGACTTTAAAAGATACATTTTCGCATCAATAAATGAGAAAACTAGTTATCGAACGTCTCCAATAACGAGTCTCAACACTCCTGGACGGTAAAATACTTGAAATCATCAAAAATTTCCAAATGCTTTTAGTTCAAAAATTCTATAGTACAAGTAATAACACTACTATCTATACCTAAAATTTCTAACTAAAGCTTTTAATAACCTATCTATACGAGATGATAATTGATAGAAGGAACGAAATATTCGAAAGAATAAATCGAAAAGAAAGAGAGAAAAGAGAGGAATGAATCACAAAACTATCATCCATCTATGACAATTCGAATGTCGATCATCAGAGTCCTACCAAAAATATTTCATAAGCATGACACATTGAGTAACAACTCCCAATTATTCAATTTCAATCAGAATCTTCTAAGGTCCATCGGTACGGTAAACTCCATAACTAACCGCCCATGAAAGATGCATTACGAACTCTAATCTTCTTAGCTCCATTAAAACTCTTATTGGAAACCACCATCAAAATATTTATAATTAGGGAAACAAGATCGCTAACAACCACAACGTAAAAGAGGCTTACTACGAAATCCTTTGCTCCAATTTATTCCAAAATTCCTTATCCTAAGTTATTAACAATGAACTTTCTCATCTTCAAAAGTTAAAACACAAATCTTCAAAAGAGATTAGTTACCCAATCTCATTTCACTTAACTTTTGCCAATTATAGTGCAATGCGACCGTAAATCAATTTATTTATCTCTTCCAAACTCTCAATACATCAGTTTTTGCTTATGACGATATTCCTCAAGTTGTGTCATCCAAATCTTAATTCCTCAAAGTATTTATTCTCGTTAGGGTCCAACATTTAACGACAACAAATTTCCAAATAACATAAAAAATCACCCAACTTCCTACCACAACTACAACTTTCATTAAGCTTAATTCGATCCTCAAAAAGAAATGATATTGCAACTTCAAGCTTTCATAGTCTAAAACCACTAGGAGAATTTCATCCTAAGTTTATCCTCAAATCCTTGTAATCATCTAAACACGGAACTAGCTTAGTAGGATGGTTAGGTACCATATTCGAAACTTCTTATTTACTCCACAATAGACATATCAAAAGCATGGACTTCAAACCAATACTAAACTTCTAATTACAAAAGACTAAATTACCAATGAGTTAAGAAGTAATAGCCAACTTATTCGACTTTACACCTTCGAATATCATGAACTATTTACACACAAGTCATGACAAGCTTCAAGCATTAAAATCATTAAACAAACCTTACCACACTTTCCTCAAGGATACCCACGCTCACCACCATAGGGTGAAATTAGATCTATACCATTTCCTCAAATCACAAGTTCATTCTAACTAACACTAATATTCCACAAAATTCAAAGTTCTTCCGACTAAGTATAATATACCGCATACAAATGGGTATGACATCCATACAAATGTTACAAGAGGAAGGTAAGAATACCAATGGTATAATGGAGGAACTATTAAGAGTAATTCCAAAGAGGTAAATAGGTTGGAGGAGAAAGAAGCACCTAGATAGAAGGAAGAGGCATAACATTATAAGGACGAGAGAATTCCTAGATTAAGAAGGAATTCACTTCAATTAGGCTTATAAATCTTCATATCTTCGGTAGAGATACTCCTTATGGTAACACATATTCCACCCTAAGGCGTAATATTGCTCCTAGCAATCTGGCTAGCCACTCAAGCATAGCCTCCTTGGCAATTGTCTTCTTTATGCGGAGGGACCTGGTTGGCACTAACAACGATCTCTTCTACACGCGGTCCAACCGTCTTCATAAGAAACAAAACAAATTAAGTTACTCCTAACAATTAGCATAAACAAATAGACTACAACATAAATCCTAATCTACCCATCCTACCATTCTATCTCACAAGTTTATTATTTTATTAAGGTCAAGTTATTTATACAAGGGTACACAAACGTGCGTCGGTAGCAAAAATGCTCTGATACCAACTGTGACACCCTCAAATTTGCGGAAAGGAAAAAATAATTATTATACGTAACGAG
>JAIUZE010024076.1:0-18002 GCA_022085475.1 Heliosperma pusillum | reverse complement strand
TATGTTTGGAGTTTATAGTGAGTTGTGTGTAAGAGTTTACACAGACTTCAGTTTCCAAACTGATCAAAGTGATTTGAAATCACGAACTGGCTGTGTTTCATAGAAGATTTATCTGTTGGAAGAGGTCCAAACAGAAAATACTATTGGAAAGGTTCCAAGTAGGAGTGACATTTTCAAATATAAATGTCATGTATCCGCTGGAAGTGTTCCAGGCAGTTTATCATTGCGGATTTAACAACGGAAATGGAGTACATTGCGTCATATGATGATGCATATGAAAGTAGCTTGGATTCGACAGTATTGGAGGGACTAGAAATAGTTCATATAGCTGTATATCCTATCCCATTATACTGGTAAAACAGTGGGAGCTACCTTTAGGCCAAGAGTCCTAAGTCTAGATTCAAACCTAGACACGTACTCATAAAGTTTTATGTAATAAGAGATTACGTAGACAAAGAGAAATAGCAATCAGAACGATGGGAAAGATGCAAGTATTGCTAATCCATTAGCCATGCTTTTTGCAGGCTGAACATGATAGTCATGTCATTTCAATGGGGATTGAAATATGTACCTGAATTGCTAAAGATTATAAGATATGAAATTATTGATAGCGTATCAATTTTTCCGAATATTTGATAATCGCATTCAATTCATTGTTAGAGTTTCATTAAAAACTCCTTATTTAGTTTGACTAAATTTTAATACTTTGTTTATTCGAATTGGTTGAAGGAAAAGTTGAACCCAATTCAAGTGAACAGGATGAACTTAGTGTTTTGTCCCTAGTCACTCATTTGAGGTGACGTCTCAAAGTGACTAGATTGTAAGTCGATCGATGGTTGATTGAACATCATGGGGTCATGGAGATGACTGGTCGTTTACATAGACAGACTGTGGAGACACTCTGTCGGGCAGTGACCATAATAGAGTCCCTTATCAAAGTTGTTGAAGCCTGGTCGTGGCGGGGATTTCTATTTTATTCCTATGAGTCGATTCTTTAGACTGGCGACCATTTACCTGAGTCGGTGTAGTTTCCGATTGACTTTGGTTTTTGTCCTAGGTCGTGCCGTGAAAGGAGGCCGATGGACATCTTCTGGGTCATGGTGATCTGCATCATACATTGTAAGATGGGTCAACAGGAATTGTCCACCCACGTTGGGTATTAACATCTTCGGGCCACTCGAGGAGTAGTAACTGGAAATGCGTGGCCACGCTCGGAAGAGATCTCTGGTAGATTTTCCGGTCAGACAGTTATTCTCCCAGATCGAGAAAACCACTCTATTTATAATTTCAATTGCAAGTGCGACCTGTAAGACACCTTGCAATGAGTGGGAGGATGTGACGCAAAAGAGACAAGAGAATCGGTAGCACACAACTTGTCGAGACAAGTGGGAGAAATTGTAGGAGGAGGAGTCCTCCGCAATAGTGTTGCTACATGCACAACTTGTATCGGACAAGTGGGAGATTGTTGGAGTAAGTGTCCTCCACAATAGTGCATTTATATAATAAATCTCATTTGGAATATACGTGGCATGATTAGTATATTTTGATACTCCACGTCAGTTGATTAACGTAAATCGGTAACGCTTGGCTGACTAGAGTTTGACGTTATTGTCGTATGACGGCGGTAATCAACTGATCCCTTTAGGTCACACCTATAGGATGAGACCCAAATAGAATACTAATTATTTGTATACGATACAGTTTAATTAGAGCATTACATATATTTGATATGTACGTTTAGTTACGAGAGTTATTTATTGGAAATTGAGTTGCGAACTCATTCCACTTAAGTTTATTAGTCAATTATACGATAACTGACTGAATAAATTTTACGTCTTATTTTAATACGATTAAATAAGATTTAATTTAATGATTAATCGTTAATTCATTAAATTAGTTAAGGTTATGCATATATTTTGAGGTAGAGGTAATTAGTTAATTATATTTACAAAGAGTTGTAAAATAAATTAACTGGGCATTGTGGGACCTATTATATATTGATATAATGGTAAAATATTACTTAAAATGATAAGTACATATTATTCATTTATTTGTATCATATAATTGTTATATGATCAAATTAACACTTAATTATACAAGATAATTAAGCATATGGTTAATAAGTATTTGTTGGACAAATATCAAAAATCAAAATGGTCCATATTGGACACAAGTGACCGATTGTGTGCACATGAAAGACAATGATAATTGTCTTGAGTGACTTACACATAAACACTTGATAATGACATATCCTACAAGCTTTAATCATTGATTCAACTCTACACTCAAGCCATCTTGCATGTGAATAATATAAGCAAAATTGAGCTCATTTGTAGCTCAAGTGGACCGGCCATTTTGGCCTACAAATAGAACAAGAGTTGTTCATTTTTCATCCACTTCATTTTGTGTTTTTATTCTAACTTCTCTTACTCACTCAACTTCTCTCTAAAACCAACATGCAAACTAATATTCTCTACATATTACTAGTGTAGTAATACAATAATATTAGTAGTATTAATTCTTAATTATTATCTAGCTAGTTAATAATAAGCTAAGATTATTTGGGTTTAATCTTGGGTGCAACAAGAAGGAGACCTTCTACTTTGGAGGTTGTTTTATGGAGGATCATCCATTAATTTCATGCTCAAGAACAATAAGAAGGAGTTCTTATTGTGCCCATATTGAACCGAAAAATCCCAATGTAAGGATGTTTTGGTCTTATCTTTTCTTTTATGCTTTTATATTTGCATGCATGATAACTAGATCCTAAATCATTAACTTAATGTAATTTAATGAATTAATTAGAGGAGTCTAATTAAAGGTCTAGGACTTTCATGTGGTATCAGAGCTCAATTGTTACATGCATGTCGATTTTAAGCATTAAAATCGAGTTATACGATAACTTGGGTAAAATTGAAAATTTGTGTTAAAAATTGGTTTGCACGAAATTTTTGATTTGCATGCATACCTACTGACCTCAAAATGGTTGTGGTCAAATTTGGTGATTTTATGGATTAATTTGCTATTTATTTTAATTTATGGCCTTTAAATCATGTTAATATGCATGTTTTATGTTAAAAGTTAACTAAAAATAGTTGCATGTTGATTATGGTCATGAATTTTTGTTATGATCTCACATGCATGTTGTACATACTGTATGTAAAGTTTCGTGTCTTTTAAGTAACTTTTGCATGATGATTGATTTTTATAAGATAAAAGTCAATAAAGTGAGATTATTATGATCATAAAAATGAAACGTCCTTTTATGGTCTTGAAAATTTTTTGTACATTTTATAATCTGATTTATATTATCTTGGTGAAATTTTATAATTTGTTTCACTATTTTACTATATTTAATGGTTTTTATTTGATAAAACCGTTGAATATTAAGTTATTTGTTCATAAAATTTATTCAAATTTTGGGCAAATGTTTCTGATTTTTTTGAGTTCCTGGAAATGTTCCAGAATGTACAAAATTTTTAGTTTCAATTTTTTTATGATTTTTATATTTTATTTTGGGTTTACTTCATAAATGTTATGATTAAACCTCTATATTTAGCAAATACGATTAATTCAAACTAATTAAATACAAACAAAGTTAGTGGGGACTAATTTTGAGTTCTAAATCAGTTTAGATAATTAGTTTGAGCTTAAATACGATTTAAATGTTGATTATTGATTTTTAATGGGTAAAAATCGATAAAATCCATAAAACCGAGCTAGAATGAGCATGATAAGTATCAAGGGCGATTTTGGCATGATTTTTACAGCATTTTATTTATGTTGTTATTGTTGAATGAATGAATGTCATTTATTTAATTTTTTATGCAAGTTGTACCTAGTATGGCCTAGATTATTTTAATCGGTATTACCCGTAATGTAAGGGAATACCGATTCGGTTGTAATTTTTTTTGCGATCTCGTATCGCCGTTTGTAATAATTTAATTTCATTTTTAGATCAAATGTATAATAGGAATTTTATTTGTATCTTTTTGTAATTAATTATTATAAAGACGGAGATTCCCGAAGTCGGTGTTCCAAAAGACGGTGCCATGAAGAGGCAAGGGGCCAAGGAGTTGGTTTCCGATTTTGTAATCTACTAGTTAATTAGATTAGCTAGGTGGCCATACTAGGATTTATTATATGCTTGCTTTATGTTTTTCCTCACATGCCAAAATCGCCAACATGCATTTTTATTTCTCGATTGTCAATTCAAAGTTATTCAAAATTCACCGACTTAGTTCGCTTATAGGGAATTAATAACAAAATTGACAAGACCTCTCACATAACTTAAAAATTGATATTTAGCCTTACCAATTAGTAACACCTATGAACCCCGTGTTCATTAGGGCTACCACGCTCGTGGGTCCCTTTTTACCTCGGGTAAGTAGGGTGATACGATCACAAGCTAAAATTGGATTGGACTCAACGAGATAAGAGTTATCTTGGGACTAGGAGATGGATTTAGTTGAAATCCGTCAACCAAGAGTTCTAAGTGTAGAATTAGTCAAGTATTGACTTACCATTTTTAGATAAAGGTAGCATGCGATGACTATTTTTGTCTAAAGATGGGTCTTGGAATCACTTATATAATTTCGTGAGGGGTCATTATATGAGTGACTTGTTTAAAATTGTTTTTTACAAGTAAATTATATATAAGCAATGAATGTTTATTTTCCGTTGATATTTATTTTATTCGCGCAATGACAATTATTTTTCTTCTATGAACTTATAAATCCGTTAAATCGTGGAAAAGGTTTCCATTATTTTATACGGTAGTATATTGATTGCGATCTTCGTTTAAACCACCGTAGCTAAAGACAAAATGAATTTTATCTTTTGATCCTCATATTCACCATTGAAAATGTCTCTTATGAAGAGTAAATGAATAAGTCACACTTAGTCAAAAACGTTTTTTTGAATATTTAGTTACGCCTTCTTATAACAATGGTACATCAATTTTTTTGCTCCAAAGAAAATATTTGTATTTTGGTATGTCGTCATTATGCTCCTTATCGAGGCTTACCTCAATAGAGGCCAAATCAGTTGGGATGACTAGGTTAATCGATTTATTTGAAATCATGAACTACCAAATACCGTAGTCACTTCATGAAAGTAGAGATTCATGAAAGTGAGTGGGAGCACTAAGAATGATGTTTATATTCTTAATTGTTAAGACGAGGTTCAAGAGTAGGTTGGCTCGACTTTGACACAAGGCATGGGAAAAAGGCAAGACTATTTTGAATAGTAAAGTCAAAACCCAAGCAAGGTGTCGAACCCAACTTTTGACGATTCTATTTTACAGTGTAGGACACAAGAAAAGAATCTTCCCCGAGTTTTCTAAAGAGTTAGAAATTGGGTGTACTATTTTCACCCATAATATCTATATGATCGACATTTATTTGCTAAATGCAATTTTTGGGTATTAGATACCTATTATGGTTTTTATCAATGTATTCAATGCATATAATAATGATTCGTACGACGACTAACCATGATTAAATGTCGACCTACAAGGGAAATATAACTATTGTAGTTTTATTTCTATAGAAACATATAAAAGTTATAATGTGATCAATCTAGTTTCGGATTTAGAGGTATACTTTAATAAACGTTATTATGTACATGACCTCTAAATAAAGAATATAGTATCCACTTTAGTGTACGACACAAGTGTTTCACTTTTGTGAATGGAACAAGCGTTGTATCTTTTTATGCCTTTACTTGGTCCATGGTTATAACCATACCAATCAAAGGTAATTATATTCTTGACCTAAATTAGAAATTACTTGTCATATAGATTGTAAAAGGCTCAAAATTGGTGACCCTAATCTAATCTTAATTCTGGATTGTGTAGCACATTAAGAGGCTAGTATTGACAACTATCCCTAAACCATCTGATTTTGAATCTTATGGTGCGTGCGAATCTTGTATTCAAGGCAAGATGATTCGTCCCCTTTTTATTTAAAAGGAAATCGAACTAGTGAGTTATTGGCCCTATTACATTTGAATATGTGTGGTCCAATAACAAACACAACCAGAGATGGTTATGACTATTTCACTTTATTTACCAACGATTTAAGTAGATATTATATTTGATTCTACTTAATGAGGTGCTATGAGAAATTCTTTGAAAAGTTCAAAGAGCTTCAATGTGAAGTAGTTAATCACCAAGAGTATTAGACAAGGACTTACAAGTAAATCGTAAATGTAAATATCGAAGTATTGACTTTGATTTTCACCAAAAGTATTGTGAAATAGTTTCACAAGTTAACTTTTCTAACACACATTATTAGATAAGGTGTTGTTGAATAGAGAAACAGAACCTTATACGATATGGTTTTGTCTTTATCAAGTCAAAATGAGCCATTTGACTAACCTTGGGATCTTAATATTTTTTGTCTGCTATTTCTTTTCCCACCATATTAAAACACATTTAAAACAGTTTGATTTCATTCCATATACGATATGGGTAGGTAGCGTACCTAATTTATAAGTTATTTGAATGAAACAAGTGCTCAATAATCCCACATTGACCACGAGAACAAAGCGTTTGTGACTCGTGATGCTGTCTTTCAATAAAAATACGATTATTTCTTGATAAGACAGAGTGGGAGAAAATGTTTTAAGAGCCACAAACTGAGCATATGGTCCGAAAAAAATAAGTTTCCTCATTGCTTGTTAAGTAGTTGTTTCTTCGGAACCTAGGAGGTCAGGTGAAATTTTATCACTTCTTAATAGTGATAAATTCTAATCCGTGACTTATAAAAGACTGTTACTAGTCCCAACTTCTTGTTATGTCTTAGAGTCATGCGATTCGTAATGGACTCCATGCGTGATGGTCAGGTATATGACCTGGTAAATTTTACTTGAAGAAGTACGACCTCTTCAATGTAAATTGATTTTTAAGATCGAAATTTGCATGGATGAACATTAAAATGTTTTCAAAGATAACTTGGCAGGCAAAGAGTTTTGCACCAACCTTAATTCTTTGATCCAATCAAATATACTTAGCGATTACAGCACATCATAATAGTATGATGCCAACTGGATCTCAAGAACCACCTTCTCGAATACGATTCTAGAAGAGGTAGTATATTTTATATTTACCTGTGGATTCGTAGATCCTAATTATCCTAAGTTAATTTGCAAGCTTAAGAGTATGTCTTAAGTAAGCACAAAAGAGTTGGAATTAGTGTGTCAATCATGTTGCAAAATATTTCTCGATATCTCGAGGAATTATGTTTATACATGAAGTTTAGTGGGAGTAATGTGGTGTGCATCAGTCTTATATGTGGAGACATATTGATCATTTTATATGATGGAAGATTTTGGAAAAGTAGAATACATCTTTTAGATATCTGGATTTATGGAGATAAATCTAAAAAGATATTAGCATTGAGTCAAAATTCTTATATTGATAAGATCTTTGACTAGTTCAAGGAAGTTGAACACGTCATAATTGAGTCCTTTGACTAAAAGATATGTTCCATGTGTTTGGAGTTTAAAATGAGTTGCGTGTAAGGGTTACACAGACTTCAGTTTCCAAACTGATCAAAGTGATTTGAAATCACGAGTTGGCTGTGTTTTGTAGAAGATTTATCTGTTGGAAGAGTTCCAAACAGAAAATACTATTGGAAAGGTTCCAAGTAGAAATGACATTTTCAAATATAAATGTCATGTATCCGCTGGAAGTGTTCCAGGCAGTTTATCATTGCGGATTTAACAACGGAAATGGAGTACATTGCGTCATATGATGATGCATATGAAAGTAGCTTGGATTCGACAGTATTGGAGGGACCTAGAAATTCATATAGCTGTATATCCTATCCCATTATACTGGTAAAACAGTGGGAGCTACCTTTAGGCCAAGAGTCCTAAGTCTAGATTCAAACCTAGACACGTACTCAGAAAGTTTTATGTAATAAGAGATTACGTAGACAAAGAGAAATAGCAATCAGAACGATGGGAAAGATGCAAGTATTGCTAATCCATTAGCCATGCTTTTTGCAGGCTGAACATGATAGTCATGTCATTTCAATGGGGATTGAAATATGTACCTGAATTGCTAAAGATTATAAGATATGAAATTATTGATAGCGTATCAATTTTTCCGAATATTTGATAATCGCATTCAATTCATTGTTAGAGTTTCATTAAAAACTCCTTATTTAGTTTGACTAAATTTTAATACTTTGTTTATTCGAATTGGTTGAAGGAAAAGTTGAACCCAATTCAAGTGAACAGGATGAACTTAGTGTTTTGTCCCTAGTCACTCATTTGAGGTGACGTCTCGAAGTGACTAGATTGTAAGTCGATCGATGGTTGATTGAACATCATGGGGTCATGGAGATGACTGGTCGTTTACATAGACAGACTGTGGAGACACTCTGTCGGGCAGTGACCATAATAGAGTCCCTTATCAAAGTTGTTGAAGCCTGGTCGTGGCGGGGATTTCTATTTTATTCCTATGAGTCGATTCTTTAGACTGGCGACCATCTACCTGAGTCGGTGTAGTTTCCAATTGACTTTGGTTTTTGTCCTAGGTCGTGCCGTGAAAGGAGGCCGATGGACATCTTCTGGGTCATGGTGATCTGCATCATACAGTGTAAGATGGATCAACAGGAATTGTCCACCCACGTTGGGTATTAACATCTTCGGGCCACTCGAGGAGTAGTAACTGGAAATGCGTGGCCACGCTCGGAAGAGATCTCTGGTAGATTTTCCGGTCAGACAGTTACTCTCCCAGATCGAGAAAACCACTCTATTTATAATTTTCAATTGCAAGTGCGACCTGTAAGACACCTTGCAATGAGTGGGAGGATGTGACGCAAAAGAGACAAGAGAATCGGTAGCACACAACTTGTCGAGACAAGTGGGAGAAATTGTAGGAGGAGGAGTCCTCCGCAATAGTGTTGCTACATGCACAACTTGTATCGGACAAGTGGGAGATTGTTGGAGTAAGTGTCCTCCACAATAGTGCATTTATATAATAAATCTCATTTGGAATATACGTGGCATGATTAGTATATTTTGATACTCCACGTCAGTTGATTAACGTAAATCGGTAACGCTGGCTGACTAGAGTTTGACGTTATTGTCGTATGACGGCGGTAATCAACTGATCCCTTTAGGTCACACCTATAGGATGAGACCCAAATAGAATACTAATTATTTGTATACGATACAGTTTAATTAGAGCATTACATATATTTGATATGTACGTTTAGTTACGAGAGTTGTTTATTGGAAATTGAGTTAGGAACTCATTCCACTTAAGTTTATTAGTCAATTATACGATAACTGACTGAATAAATTTTACTTCTTATTTTAATACGATTAAATAAGATTTAATTTAATGATTAATCGTTAATTCATTAAATTAGTTAAGGTTATGCATATATTTTGAGGTAGAGGTAATTAGTTAATTATATTTACAAAGAGTTGTAAAATAAATTAACTGGGCATTGTGGGACCTATTATATATTGATATAATGGTAAAATATTACTTAAAATGATAAGTACATATTATTCATTTATTTGTATCATATAATTGTTATATGATCAAATTAACACTTAATTATACAAGATAATTAAGCATATGGTTAATAAGTATTTGTTGGACAAATATCAAAAATCAAAATGGTCCATATTGGACACAAGTGACCGATTGTGTGCACATGAAAGACAATGATAATTGTCTTGAGTGACTTACACATAAACACTTGATAATGACATATCCTACAAGCTTTAATCATTGATTCAACTCTACACTCAAGCCATCTTGCATGTGAATAATATAAGCAAAATTGAGCTCATTTGTAGCTCAAGTGGACCGGCCATTTTGGCCTACAAATAGAACAAGAGTTGTTCATTTTTCATCCACTTCATTTTGTGTTTTTATTCTAACTTCTCTTACTCACTCAACTTCTCTCTAAAACCAACATGCAAACTAATATTCTCTACATATTACTAGTGTAGTAATACAATAATATTAGTAGTATTAATTCTTAATTATTATCTAGCTAGTTAATAATAAGCTAAGATTATTTGGGTTTAATCTTGGGTGCAACAAGAAGGAGACCTTCTACTTTGGAGGTTGTTTTATGGAGGATCATCCATTAATTTCATGCTCAAGAACAATAAGAAGGAGTTCTTATTGTGCCCATATTGAACCGAAAAATCCCATTGTAAGGATGTTTTGGTCTTATCTTTTCTTTTATGCTTTTATATTTGCATGCATGATAACTAGATCCTAAATCATTAACTTAATGTAATTTAATGAATTAATTAGAGGAGTCTAATTTAAGGTCTAGGACTTTCAAATGACACGCACTAGCACCGTGTACATGGCAAGAATGATTAAAATCACATCCACGGGATAAACATTTCCTTGAACACATACATGATAAACATTTTGTATATGTAGACTAATTTCCTCCGGTAGGACGACGATATAAATATCCGGTCCTAGTCGAAACCTGGCCAGACTCTCGGAATAACATTTTCCGATTCGACATGCGATAAATATTTCGTATCCAAGACTCGGTCAATCATAGACGCCGAGTACCCCAAATTCGGTCGACATTCACGAAAGAGGCGGAAAAGAGCACAAGCATCATAACAAGCGGTACGCTACATGCAATGACACCACCTCGCAAGTATACAACATTTGACGGCCGGGTCGATCAACGCAAAGCGTTCGCCTCCCAACAACGTCGTCATATGCCCACTAACACATGCAATTAAGCAGTAAGGATACGCTCCCTGTTCCGACATTCCAGCCTTACGAACGTGGAGGTAGCCAAGGGAATGAGAGTACAAAGCACATAGGATATTAGTGCTCAAACTGTAACATGTGTGAAAACTGACTCAAAGTGGGACATACCAAAAACCATCACAAACCATGCGATACAAGCGAAAGGAAATCATATATTCGAAACATTAATATTTAAAATCAACTTTTAGAGTCAATCTCGGAAGTCAACTAAAGTCAAGGTCAAACCCGAAAGTCAACAAAAGTCAAGATCAAACCCGAGACCCGAGACCCAAACCTGTCAATTGGAGTGGGCTACAAACAAATCATCGATGCAAAAAGACCAAGTCCAAAGGGTCAAGGAAAGTCAAGGCGGAACAAAAATTCAAAGGGTCGACTTTGGAAAAACTGGCAGCATGAAACGCTGCCGGCATCCTACGACGCTGCCAGTGTCCTGGTCTGGGACACGAATACGCGAAAATTTACAATCTCACTAAGGCATAACACAACATCATCTATCATCATAAATCATCAATTCTCATATCAATTATCAAGTAACAACAACCATCATCAACAACACAATTCCTATGATTACTAACCTTATTCTAAATACGATTTCTAACATAGAAAATACATAAAACACGTAAATGATATCGAGTAACGCTTCACCGTTACCTTTTTGCGTCTTCACTCCGCGTCAATGTCCTCTTCTATCAAGAAGTAGTCTTTGTTGGGGTCTTGGAGGTCACCACCTACAATTAGAAAATAAAAGATGAATATAATTCACCTTGAGAAAGACGGATAAATTGAAAAGCGAGAAAGACGGTAATTTTATTACCAATACGGATAGAGGACGATGAGAGGGAAAGAATAAGACGAACTTGAACGAATTTAAGCGAGTAACGAAGGAGTAGCGATGATTTAAAGCTTGATCAAAATATGGAGGCTAGGTGTTGGGGTTTACTTGGTGAAGAAGAAGAAGATTGAATGAGGGAGTAAGGGTTATGAGGGAGTATATGAAGGAGTAAGTGGAAAACATGAGAAAAAGTCCAAAAACATCTTAAGACGTAACTTACTCAAAATCTCGCGTAAAGTCCAAATACGAACTCGGAAATTCTAAATTAGACACGGAAAATTAAATTCTAAACTAAAATTAAATTTCGCTGAAAAGTATCCGTAAAATATTTTTACTATAAAAATAGGGTACATTTGCGGGTGTTACAATCACCCACCTTTGAAAACGTTTCGCCCTCGAAACTTGAGCGAAAGAAAGATACCTTACTCGAATAGACTCGGATATTTACTACGCATAGAAGCTTCCGTTTCCCACGTCTCTTCTTCGACATTAGCACATCTCCACAATATTTTCACTAAAGGAACCACTTTACTTCTCAACTTCTTATCCTTGCGATCTAGGATGCGGGTCAACTTCTCTTCAAAGGACAAATTTGGTTCAAGATCGGGCATTTCCGCTTGAAAGACATGGCTTGGATCACTAACATACTTTCTCAATTGAGAAACATGGAACACATCATGAACCTTAGCCAATTTTGGGGGTAAGTCCAACTTGTAAGCAACGGCACCAATCCTTTTCTCAATATCAAAGGGTCCAATGTATTTCGGGCTCAATTTACCCTTAACACCAAACCTTTTAACACCTTTCATCGGAGATACTTTCAAGAACAGTTTATCTCCAACTTTAAATTCTAACGATCTTCTTCGGATATCGGCATAAGACTTTTGTCGATCTTGAGCGATTTTCATTCTATTACGAATGACCTTCACATGATCAATAGTTTCAACAAGAAAATCGTGGCCTAAGTCAAGAACATCACTCAATTGATTCCAACATATAGGACTTCGACATTTTCTTCCATAAAGAGCTTCATAAGGAGCCATCTTGATCGAGGCATGATAACTATTGTTGTAAGAAAACTCCACCAACGGTAGACTCTTTTCCCAACTAGATTGGAAGTCGAGTGCACAAGCCCTAAGCAAGTCTTCTAAAGTCTGAATAGTCCTCTCGGTCTGACCATCGGTAGCGGCTTGGAATGCGGTACTCATCAACAATTTACTACCCATGGCTTCTTGTAAAGCCTTCCAAAATCTCGAACAAAACCTCGGATCTCGGTCGGATATAATCTCCTTGGGAACACCATGGTATCTAACAATCTCGTCAACATAGGCTTTCGCTAGTCGATCTAAACTCCAAGTCTCTTTGATCGGAATAAATCTAGCACACTTGGTCAAACGATCAACAATAACCCAAACGGAATCTTTACTTCCAACGGTCCTTGGCAAAGCCATGACAAAATCCATAGAAATAGATTCCCCCTTCCATAGTGGAATATCCAAAGGTTGTAGCAATCCACCGGGTCTCTTGTGCTCAATCTTCACTTGTTGGCAAGTAAGACATCTTCCAACATAAGACACAACATCGCCTTTCAAATTCGGCCACCAAAATTGTAGCTTCAAGTCTTTGTACATCTTATCACCTCCGGGGTGAATAGAATAAGGGGAAAGGTGAGATTCATCAAGAACTCGCTTTCTCAAATCAAGAGCATTAGGAACAAATAAACGACCATGGAATCGAAGAACGCCTTTATCATCAAACTTGAAATCTTTAGCTTTTCCTTCAAGAAGTTTGGCTTGAATAGACTTGTAGGTAAGATCATCAACTTGGCTTTCGCGGATCTCATGGAGGAAAACAGGTTCGGCCGTCATAGCACCAAAATAATCAAATCCACGCTCCACGAATTCCAACTTCATCTTTCGAAACTCAACACAAAGATCAACGGGTAATACTCGCATAGCATTCAAGGAATGAGAAAATTTCCTACTAAGAGCATCGGAAACAACATTAGCCTTCCCTTCACGATACAACAACTCAAAATCATAATCATTCACCAATTCCAACCATCTTCTTTGTCTCATATTTAACTCCTTTTGAGTAAATATGTACTTCAACCTTTTGTGATCGGTGAATATACGACAATGAACACCAATAAGATAATGTCGCCACACTTTCAAAGCATGAACAACAGCGGCCAATTCCAAATCATGAGTAGGGTAGTTCACTTCATGAACTCTCAACTGTCTCGAAGCATAAGCCACCACTTTCCTACTTTGCATAAGTACACAACCCAATCCCATCTTGGAAGCATCACAATAGACATTAAAGTCTACACCATGTTCAGGCAAAGTTAACACCGGAGCAGTAGTTAACCTCTTCTTTAACTCTTGAAACGCGGCTTCACAAGCATCATTTCATAGGAATTTGGTTTCCTTCTTCAATAATTGGGTCATCGGTCTAGCAAGCTTTGAGAAATCTTTGACAAATCTACGGTAATAACCAGCTAAACCAAGAAAACTTCGAACTTCTCTAACATCGGCCGGACTCTTCCAATCAACCACATCTTCAATCTTAGAAGGATCCACCATCACACCTTCTTTAGAAATTACATGCCCAACAAAAGACATCTTAGGTAACCAAAATTCACACTTGGAGAATTCGGCAAACCACTTTTGACGATGAAGAACACCAAAAATAGTCCTAAGATGAATAACATGCTCTTCTTCGGTCTTGGAGAAAATAAGGATGTCGTCAATGAACACCACCACACACTTGTCAAGGTACTCACTAAAAGTGCGGTTCATTTGATCCATGAAAATAGCGGGAGCATTAGTCAATCCAAATGGCATCGCCTTGAACTCATAATTACCATATCTCGTACTAAAAGCGGTCTTTGGAATATCAACATCACGAACGGGAATTTGGTGATAACCGGATCTCAAATCGATCTTGGAAAAAGTAGAAGCACCCTTTAGTTGATCAAACAAATCTTCAATTCTTGGCAAAGGATACCTATTCTTGATGGTAATTCGGTTCAACTCACGGTAATCAATACAAAGTCTCATAGAACCATCTTTCTTTTTCACAAAGAGAACGGGAGCACCCCAAGGCGAGGCACTTGGTCGAATAAAACCCTTCTCAATCATAACATCAAGTTGCTTCCTTAACTCTTTCAACTCGGTTGGAGCCATACGAGAAAAGAGCTTTGGCTATGGGTCTGGAACCAGGTACAAGATCAATAGAGAACTCAACATCACGCTCGGGAGGAAACCCGGGCAAGTCTTCGGGGAACACATCAACAAATTCACGAACTATAGGCACATATTCAATATTCGGTAAAGAGGTAGTTGAAGAGGTCACAATACACAAGTATGCTTGGTGACCCTTTCTTACCATACTCACCAACTTCATTGCGGAAATCAAAGACACAACTTTTCCGGGGATGAGATCCCTTATAGGTTATTCTAATTCCTAAAGGACTCTTTAAATAAATCTTTTTATCTCTACACTCGAACCTAGCATGGTACAATGCTAACCAATCAATACCTAGAATTATATCGAACTCTTCTAGAGGGAACTTAAGGAGATTAGCGGGAAAGATAGAACCCGCGATAGATATTGGAACATTAGGATAAAGAGTAGAACAAGAGACAATTTCTCCGGATGGTAAGGATATGGGAGTATCCTCACTAGAAGTAGGCTCGATTGTTAATTTATTAGCATAAGTCGAAGACACAAAGGACATAGAAGCACCGGTATCAAATAGAATAAAACACGGTTGCTCTAAGATTGAGAACATACCCGTAATTATCTCCTGATGAGCGTCGGCTTTGGCTCGGCGCATAACAAAGATAGAACCCTTAGGTTTAGCAATTGGAGGGGGCAACTTACGATCGGGGCAATTCTCATAACGGTGACCACTCTTTTGGCAAAAGTAGCAAATATAAGGTCGGTTGGAACAAGACACACCGAGGTGGTATGGAAGTCTACAACGGTTGCATAAGAGACCTTGAGCTTGAGCTTGAGGAGTATAAGGCCTATGAGCCACATTAGAAGTAGCTCGGGGAATGAAAGGAGCGGCAGCACTTGCATTGGCATTTGAGGGAGGATTTAATCACCTATTGTTAGCATAGGAGTTAGAGAAATACGGAGTAAACGGTCTCTTTCCATAGACATTTGGCCTAGGAGTGAAAGAAGGAGAGGGATTATTCATCATAGCTTCATCCCTAATGGCCTTCATGGAGTTCTCGGCCCATAAAGCATCATCATATAAATCCCCAAAGGAAGTAGTATTCCTCCTCACTTTACTTTGAAATAAAGCACTAAGCTTGTTGCGGTAGTAGAAAGCTCGGTCCTCGTCATCTTTGATAAGCCTTGGAGCAAAGTGAGCAAGCTTGTTGAACTCCGTGGTGAAGTCTTGTGCCGACTAGTTACCTTGCTTGAAGTCAATAAATTCCTTGAGCCTTTGTTGCTTGAGCTCCTTAGGATAAAATCGACCTTCCACTAGAGATTTGAAGCAAGCCCAATTGAAATCATCTTCAAAAGTAGAGATGGCACTAGTAATAGCCCACCAATTATCAGCTTCCCTTACAAGGAAGTGCTTGGCAATCCTTACCCTGTCCTCTTCACGGACTTGGTATAGATCAAATTGTTTCTCCATTTCTCGGAACCATTCCGATAGCTCGGTAGGGTCTGGCTCTCCACCGTAAGGTATAATCTTACTCCTAGCTATTTGGCTTGCCACCCAAGCGTAGCCACCTTGGTGGTTATCTTCTCTACGAGTGGGAACTTGGTTGGCTTGAGCAATAGCCGCATCTTGTTGATTCTTCAACACTTGCGTAAGAGCTTCTAGCATAACATTCTCTACTACTCGAGGTCTAACCATCTTCATAAGAAATAGAAACAAAATAAGTTAATCCTAACACTTAGCATAAACAAATAGACTACCAAGTAAAATCCTTAACTTCTACCCATCTCTCCTTTATTATTTCAAGGTCAAGTAGTTTAAGTTTAGGGTTCACGTATGTGCGTCGGGAGCAATAAAGCTCTGATACCAGCTGTGACAACCCTCGAGAATACGGAAATAAAACATACAAGCATATGATTTAATTAGTAGAAAATACGGTGTTTTTAAAACTTTTTACATGCAAGAAGAAATACGAGGAGTGTCAAATAAATACAAACCAAAGTATAAAAATACTATAAAGAGACGAAGTCTCTCAAAATGTTATCAAAGTCAAAATGATTAGCAAACTAGCTAAATAACGTCTAGAGGTGAATCTTCCAGGCCAACGCCCGCTAGCTCACACCTGAACCCAAAACACCACAAGCAAAAACCCATCCAATCAAGCAACCTATTCATCCATGAAAAACATGAACGCCACAGTCAGTGGGGAGTAACTCCGGTTTCTCCCAGCCATATCACATTAAACGTACATAAACGAAAATACAAAAGTAGAAGCATGCATATATAGATATACATGTGAAATACGATAAGGATAGATAGGAAATTCCATATGTAAAGATATCGATACATGGAGTACAAATCCGTAACCATCATGCTATATATAGACACGGAGAAGACACTCTTAGGCAACCATATACACTCACTAGGGCTTGCATCTCACCGTTAGCGGCATAAGTTTGAAAAGATTGAGACTCGACAAAACAAACCATGCCAAGTCATCCAAAGATCACGAATAAACCAATCATATAATCATCCAACCAAACGTACAATACGTTGACGACATCTCTCACGGTAAATGACACGCACTAGCACCGTGTACATGGCAAGAATGATTAAAATCGCATCCACGGGATAAACATTTCCGTGAACGCATACATGATAAACATTTCGTATATGTAGACTAATTTCCTCCGGTAGGACGACGATATAAATATCCGGTCCTAGTCTAAACCTGGCCAGACTCTCGGAATAACATTTTCCGATTCGACATGCGATAAACATTTCGCATCCAAGACTCTGTCAATCATAGACGCCGAGTACCCCAAATTCGGTCAACCTTCACGAAAGAGGCGGAAAAGAGCACAAGCCTCATAACAAGCGGTACGCTACATGCAATGACACCACCTCTCAAGTATACAACATTTGACAGCCGGGTCGATCAACGCAAAGCGTTCGCCTCCCAACAACGTCGTCATATGCCCACTAACACATGCAATCAAGCAGTAAGGATACACTCCCCGTTCCGACATTCCAACCTTACGAACGTGGAGGTAGCCAAGGGAATGAGAGTACAAAGCACATAGGAAATTAGTGCTCAAACCGTAACATTTGTAAAACCGACTCAAAGTGGAACATATCAAAAACCGTCACAAAACATGCGATACAAGCGAAAGGATTATCATATATTCGAAACATTAATATTCAAA